>QBDW01001156.1:0-32712 GCA_003261595.1 Maconellicoccus hirsutus
ATTGAATCTAAATTTTTTAGTAATTTTTTAGAATAATTTACAAAAAAAAAGAAACTACTACAACTTGTTTAGTGTAGGCTCAAGTAAAGAAAAAAAAAAGAACCAAACAACTCGATACTCATTAAACACCAAATATCGTAATTTCTCGCATTTTCAAAATTTCCCTCCTTGAAAAAACCAACATTCTCAAGTAATTAAAACCGATCCGCGACCCGGAAATCTCGCGTTTCGCGAAATTACACCTCGTTTGATTTTTTAATTCGATTAATTAAGCGTTCCGCTAAAGTCGGCCGTTGTTTCGAAGCTACGTCTCCGGCGTTTATCCCGATCATTAAACTCGATCCAGATCTACGCACCTGGCGCCACGTTCGCTCGTCCAAATTACCTTTTCGCCGAACATTTCGCCTAGCCTCTTCGCCTCCGTCATTAACTCCACCCGCGTACCGTTCCTCTGCGCCTTGTAATTTCACTCGTCGCTACACGTCGACATAATCGCGTACTAAAGTCAACCCGGTGCTCGGCCTTACGTATTTTTACCGCAGCATCTACGTTATCTACCTGCGTGCTTTGCTATTTCGCTAGCAACGCCGGTGTAAAAATACGAATATTTGCGTTTTCACATAAGCTCGTCGTGAAGCGTCGTTAAGCTGATGGACCAGTGAGAATCCAATTGCATCAAGAAACAGGATTTTTTTTCCTTTTTATTAAAATGTCTCAAAGCAGAAAGACTCTTGGAGGGGGAGGAAGTCTGAGACGAAATCGGAGTCGAATTTAAAAATTAAAGGTGCTATAACAATTTTCGTTTACGTTCAATTTTCACCCCCCCCCCCACTCGACACTTCTCTACTATCTATGAAACTTTGGTAAAGTACTACCCTTGTATAATATATTCAGACCAACGAGCGTGACAAAAATTAGAAATTCCCATTCAACAAACACTGAAGGTGCTCACTATCTATGATAAAATATTTATTAGGAATTTAAAAAAAAATCCATACACCATCGTAGTTGTCTACTCGAATTAACGAAAAAACAAGATTTTTTTTAAATTCGTAATAATTATTCTATCATAGAAAAGCTGGTCCAGAAAAACTTACTCGAGGTGACCGGTCGGATTTCTCCGAAAATGTGGTCAAGTCGGTTGGGTAGGTCGAGAGCACGAGGAAAGCAAGTTTTTAGTTGCCCGATCTCATATGGACGCCTGCTGGAGCATTTTGAAATTTCTGTAACAAATGGAAATCGCGCTGGAGGCTCCAAAACGACGGAGCAATGCAATTTTTGGATTTAACGGGTCTTTTCCAGATAAACGCTTTTTTTTAATTGCCAATTTTTAATAAAAATTTCGTGATTTTCAATTTTCAAAAACTCGCCAAAAATCGAGAAGTTAACTAGGGCGGCTAAAATTTCGGTTTCAGGGGTTTTTTGACATGATCTTTCTAAAAATCCAACTCTCGCCTAAATTCGAGGCGGTTACCTAAAAAACCCCCAATAAGTTGTACTTCCATATTTCAGAGAAAATTCAATTTCACTATATTTTGAGGTAGAAGGGCAGTCCGCCCTTTTAGTGACTCTTGATCTTCGTCTTTGCGTGAACAGACCACACATTCACAACGTCTAAAGCATTTTTTCCATTTACATGGCCAATTAAGTATGTAAGATGACGATAAATTGACTCTCGACTGCCTCCCACCTCATCACTGTTTCTTCCGGATCCTTTGATTTGGGATACATAAGTAATTAGCCATGGATGATGGAATTAATGGTTTGAATGTCCGTCTTCGAAATTATCAATACAGAGCAAGCTATTTACAAGGCATATACAACGAGAGCATAATATGAACAAGAGTAATAAACAGAGCAAGTGAAATATAGGTAGAGCAAGTAAAAATGAAAAAGTAAGCAACTGAAAGCAAATATAAATAAGAGCAAAGGCAAAATATATACAAAAGCAGGAAATAGACAAAAGCAAAATAATGAAATTAAGAGAGGTAATTAAGTGAAGACAGTAAGCATCAGAAATATGAAATGAATTCGATCCATGTTTAATTCGACCCCTGTTTAATGAATTCGACCCCTGTCCCAAACAGTGACATCCATAAACAATGAGGTCAGTAGAAGTATGAATTAGTAGAAGTTAAAAGTTAGTAGAAAGTTAAGTTAGATAGATTAGACTGTCAAGGACAGTGGAAGGAAGGATTAAAAGGTTGCGTCAAGTTTAAGGTTGCGTCGAGTGCAAATATGAACACCAGCAAGACAACCCCAAGACCCAGTGTCAACCACACGAGGGAGCTGCGCAGTGGGTATCTTGGGAGAGAAGTCGCGCAGGGCACATAACTGCGGTTAAGTAAGTTGAAAAGAGTTGGGTAGATGAGTGCGTAAGTGAAAACCCACACAGCAACCCCAGGACCCAGTGCCAACCACACGAGGGAGTTGAACAGTGGGGACCCTGAGCGAGAAGCCATGCAGGAGACACACACGCAGTTAAGTTGAGTTAATAATCAGGATAAAGATAGAAAATCAAGAATAGAAAGTTAAGGATAACGAAACTCCTGATACTGCAAGTTCATTACAGCCTGACAGTAGTCGAAAAACTCCTGGGTAAGCTCGTCTTCAGGCTGGTCAACAAGGGTAAATCTTATCAACCTATACACGTATTGTTCATCGATCTTTTATTATCGTAATTCAGGTATAAATAAATATTTTTACAAAAAAAACGTCAAAATTCGACTTTTTTAATAGCTTTTGTTAATTTTGGTACACTCAAAATTTAGCAGTTTTTTTAATTGCGGAATTTTCCGCAACTGGACGACTTGTTCAGAAGGAAAATAGACCGATTCCTCATAATTGTGTGTGAAGCCGACTCATCAAATTTTCAAACGTTTGTATCAATTCTTCATTTATTTCCTCCATATTTTACCAAAAATTATACTATGCACTTGAGTATTTTCATATTTTTAAAAACTATCAAAAATCATTAAAATTATCATGCGCGTACAAAATTGTACATACGCGATTATACACCTTTACCACTACAACCATCGAAATAACGTACAAAGTAAACAGATACGTTCGTAGCTCAGACATACACACGTAACCAACACCGAGAGAAACACTCGAGGTAATTCCTCATCGCCTTCCCGCACAACCTTCGGATTAAATTTATCGCCTTTGCTGCTTGCGATCTCCCAAACACCGTATTATCCAGCGATGCTCCTATTTCAACTCGGCATTAGCGCGTAGCGGATCCTCGCACCGGCCAAATGTCTTCCATATTGTCGAGCACCCACACACCGTCGCCTACCTCTCGAATCTCGCGCGAAAATTACCTTAATAAAACGAATTAAAATTTTCACGCTAACGCGTATCCCTATTCGCCACCTCGTATCGCTCATTTCGGCAAAAATTCGCCTCGCTTTTATTAAAACGCCGAGCTCGTTTTCACGCGTTCGCCTTATACCGAGGGAGTTCGCAGCAGATTTCCGCGCTTCGCGCACGAAGCGGAATAATTTTCAAATATACCTGCAACGAATTTAATGCTTTTACACGCTATTATACCTATCGTTAGTATTTCTTCCTCCTCTTAACCTCTTTCTCATTTTTTTTTCCTGCTTCCGCAGATGTTCCAGTTTGTCGAAATCAAGAAACGCGAATTTTAGGAGCCTCTTTAGGCGAAATCGTTCACGTCGTATGCTCGGTTACGGCCGATCCTAATGTAATCAGTTTTAAATGGGTTTTCAACAACAGCGCGCAAACTTTGGTCGTCCCGAGGGAAAAGTACGTCATAATTAACTCGACGACCAGCCAATTAGGATACAAGTTAACTTCGAACAAAGATTTCGGCACGTTAACCTGCTGGACGAAGAACGCGATAGGCGAGCAAACCCAACCGTGTACCTTTTACGTCATCAGAGCCGGTAAGATTAGATTGTTTACGTTTTTCCACCATCCCCGAATACCGTATTCGGCGTATTTTTACGACGCATTAGGCGAGAGCTTTATATTATAGCGATTAGGCTCACACGGAACAGAAAGGCGGAAAAGCTTCGGCCCAAAGTTACCGCTAAGTTATACGCGAACGATTAGCGTCCAAAATACCAACTTCGATCATACGCTAAATACCTGAAATCTGCTGGTTATTTCTTATGATACGAATTCAAAATTATACGTTTTTTACTGTGTGCCAATTCGTAGGAAATTTCAATTAATGAAAGGAAGATTACTGGTATTCACGTCAAACAAACGGTAAATTACCAGTAATTACGAGCTACTAATGGTAAATCACCAGTAATTACATGTTACCGATAATAAAAGATAACTACACGCTCTTAACTGCGTGACAATTTTTGGAAATTTCAAATAATTAATGGTAAATTACCAGTATTTACGGTAAATTGTGGGTAATTTACGAGTAATTACATCTTATCAACGGTAAAATACCTGTAATTACATGTAATCAACAATACGTGAGGATTGTACGCTCTTCATTGCGTGATAATTTTCGGAAATTTCGAATGGTAAATGGTTAATTACCAGTATTTACGTCAAATTGAGCGTAACTTACCAGTAATTACGTGTAATTTATGACAAGCGGTAATTTTACACTCTTAAATGCATGACAATTTTTAAAAATTTCGAATGCTAAATGGTAAATTACCGGTATTTACGTCAAATTGACGGTAAATTACCGGTAATTACGTACTACCGACCGTAAATTATCGGTAACTACGTGTAATCGATGGTAAGTGATGATTGTACGCTCTTAATTGCACGACAATTTTTGAAAATTTCAAATGCTAATAGTAAATTACCGGTATTTACGCAAAATTGACAGTAAATTACCAGTAATTACGCACTACTGAACGTAAATCATCAGTAATTACGTGTAATTAATGGTAAGTGATGATTATACGCTTTTAATTGCATGACAATTTTTGAAAATTTCAAATTCTGAATAATAAATTACCGGTATTTACGTCAAATTGACGGTAAATTGCCGGTAATTACGCATTACCGACCGTAAATTATCGCTAATTACGTGTAATTAATGGTAAGTGATGATGTACGCTCTTAATTGCATGACAATTTTTGAAAATTTCATATGCTAAATAGTAAATTACCTGTAATTACACCAAATCAGGCCTAAATTACCAGTAATCACGTGTAATTAATGATAAGCGATGATTATACACTCTTCATTGTGTGACATTCCTTGGAAAATTTAGAACTATAAATGGTAAATAACCAGTATTTACGTCAAATTGACGGTAAATTACCGGTAATTACGTGTACTTAATAAGTGATGATAATTATACGTTCTTTGTTGCATGACAATTTTTGAGAATGGTAAATTACCAACTGATTACGACAAATAGGTGGTTGATTACCAATATTTGCATGTAATTGATAAATAACGGTAATTACGCGAGTTAAATCCACCTATAATTTATATTTACGTTAAAATTACCGATAATACAATTTAATTTACTTTCTGGGAAAGACACGGTCAAGTTTTGCTAAACGTTACTTATTATGTAATTTCTTCAAAAGTCTAAAACTTCCCACCCAACTCCAAGCGTGTAATTGCCTTCACTTATTGTCAATTATTCGATACTTACAATTGCTCGTAAATCGTTTACAAATACTTTTATCCAATCCGGCGCCGAGTTGAAAAAAATTTATAAATCTTACCTGAAACAAACAAAGCAGCTAAATTAGTTTCAAGGTTGACTCAAAAATTGTTGCCAACATAAAGAATACATTTTAGGATAAAATTTGAGACAGAATAACTCGGTAATTACACGTAATGCGGTATTTAGGGGTAATTTTTAGTAAAAACGAAGAACACGCATAATGCAACCTTGAACCTAACTACCTTTTCTCCATCGCAGTACGTCCCAACATCGTCAACAACTGCACCTACCAGACGATCGGCATAAACGACCAGCAACTACTCGAGATACGCTGCGTGCCCGGCTACAATGGCGGCCTATCGCAGCAATTCCACTTGGAAATCGTGCACCGTAATCAAACGCTGTTGAATTTAAGCGTCGCCGAAATTCCATCCTTTCAAATCGACCTGTCCAGATTCATGGAAGAATGGCAAGCCGATTTACAATTCGTGATATACGCTTCGAACGTGAAAGGTCGCAGCGAACCTACGGTGCTCGGTAATCCATTACCGAACGACTTACGCAATAAAATAGGTAGTTTTTTTTTGGTATATCGCTAATGCATTTTCGTATAAACACGTTCGATTCGAACGAAACACTTAATTAACGAGTGTAATTTTTCAGTAGCTCAATTAAGCATGTCGCAGCAGAAAAAAAGCCAAAAGGAATTGATAACTTTGTCGTTAATAATTACGTTTTTCTTGGCTGTAACCGCGACCGCGTCCTTTTTCATTGTCTTATTGGTCAAACGATCTTGTATAATGAACGAGGTGAACTCGTGTACGAGATCCAAACACACCAATAAATCAAAGCTCAAGCTCAACGGCGACACCGACGAGAAGTTTATCATATCGTATCAGCTTAAAACAAATAAGCCCGATATATTGAACAAAGGTAAAGAACGTAATTTTTTTCACCCTTCTGTACTATTGCGACTCCCTCGGATGCGATTTCTTCGCATGAATGTGTCCTCTGCTCGCATTCTTCGATATTTTTTTTCATCCTTACGCTCACGATTTCAATACGGATACCAAGACTATTGTGTAGTATTCTCTTTTTCGCGAATATACGTTGCATAATTCGTCGCCGACGTCGACGCAACCATTGACGCTTCGGCGGTGATCCGTATATGCGAGAGCTTTTTAAAACCCTCAGCCTCTCTGTCGTTAAACAATACGTCATTGTGAGCTTTTCACGTACCTACGTATGCTCGGTTAAATTATAACGTAATCTTTCGACTATTACGCGCGCACAAAGCCATTGTCTATGTGAACTCGATTAAAAATTTTTCTCTTTTTGTACACACGAGGCGCGGTTTCGTCGTATAGTCAAATGACAACGCCGGATACCAGATACATGCACAGGATGGGAGTTTTGAAGTTACATAAAAAATCGTTTCTTTCGTTTCGATATACGATTTCGAAGATTTTTTGCGCGCTGTTTCAATTAAAACCTTTCCCATGATCACGAACAGACAAACGGAATTTCGCAAAAAATAAACGCCGCATACTTTCGCGAAACAAAAGAAAAATGGAATTTTCATTTAAACGATTCATTGAACCTCCCGCAGAGTATTTTTCGCATTTTTCAAACCTTTCGTTTCCAAAATGAATATCTAAAAGTTCTACTTAAAAATTCTGATAAACGAAACTCCGTTTGCGTGGTTAATTGACAAACGCGAAGTATTAGTAGATATTTTGACGAGTCACCCAGAAGCCTCCAAATCATTAGAGGCGGTAAAATTAATTGCATTGTAATGATTGAATGTTTTTTTTTTTCAAATATAATTTCAAATATTCCTAAAATGTGGTCTAAATTCAAATGAAAATTCATAGTCAAAGCGCTAATCATATGGACAATTGATGTATGCGGGAGGGAAGGGGAGGTAAGATATTTCGTCAATTTCCGTAGAATACCTAAACAAATATCCTTCTTGTAACGCTTTCACCAACACCATACATATTTCAAATTACAAATTTGTCGAGGTAACCTACTAATGCTTTTTTCAGTTATTGATGATACAACTAACACGAAATCCGCCAATCCAAGAAGATCGTCGGAGGTTTTGCAAGACGCATTTTCGAACACTTTGTACAACACGAAAACAGATGATGTTCTCAAAGAAAACGTAAATATTTCAGTAAACAGATCCAGCCCATTAACCATGATAAATAGACCCTTGACATAGATTGCAAATAACTTACATTTTTTTCCGATTTTTTTCAGTTACCTAAACCCTTTCAAACGAGTTTCAAAATTTTCAACCGAGGTCTCACCCCCTTAAAATTTTTTTAACGTGTTTAAAAGATCAATGAGAGGAAAAAACTTCATATGTGACGTATCGAAAAAATCGATAGTTTTCTCGTAAAAAAATTTCGAAAAATCACGAACGTAAGCCCGTCAAGGTAGTATCGGCCACCGCGTATTAGCGGAAGATGTACACTTACCCGTCGCAACCTCGTTAGCTCGAACAAACGGTAGTGACGGGTAAGTGTACATCTTCCGCTAATACGCGGTGGACGATATCACCTCGACGGGCTTACGATCGCGATTTTTCAATATTTTTTAACGCGAAAACTGTGGATTTTTTCGATACGTAGCATGAAGTTTTTCCCTTTCATTGACCTTTTAAACACGTTAAAAAAATTTTGTGGGGGGAGGGACCTCAGTTGAAAAATTTTAATACCGGGGGAGGGGGGTTTAAGTAATTGAAAAAATTGGAAAAATATGTTATTCCCATAAGCAACTCCCAAATGACCAAAATAGTTCCTAAAAAATTTTTTATCCATCTTTATAGATTTAAATGCCATAGAAATAAAAATCTGCACCAAGTGCCGATTCGCCATGATTAATGGGCTAGATCCTTTTTTTTTAATATCTTTTTACGCACGTTTGAAATTATGAATAAATAGACTGACAATTAGAACGCATCAAATGCACCCCTATTTGTCTAGTCAAGTCATCAGTTCCTATTCGACCGGAATGATTTGGACGGTAATCCGATTAAAAAACGTAAAACAAAATTATAAAGTAAGATGAGGTACAGTAGTAAAATATTTCAAAGATCATCTTGAAAATTGAAAAAAAGTGCATAATCTCAGCCCAATATTTACATACAAACATTTTCAATCATTTTCTCAAACGAGAATTTGTAAGAAAAATATTATACCCGAAAATAACCCCCCACTCCCTACTCACTCATATCTCAGCTAATACACAGATTAACGAATAATCTTCGCGCTAAATTAACCTCGTTTTTACAATACAATCTTCGTGTATACGTAGGAAACATCCAAACAGCAACGCGAATACGAAACGATACTGTCAAAAGTCGATGATAAATGTTCCTTATTAGTAACCACAATACCGACCGTCGCAAAAAATCAACGCAAAGTTAACAAAAAAATCGACAACGTGAGCAGTAGCAAAATAACCGATACGATTTTCGGACCGGAAAGCTCAGTTTAAGCAGCATCGTTGGTCTTGGATGGAATGGAAATTTGGAATTCGTACATCACGTCTACCAATTGTGATGGTATTTCGAGTAAAAATCTTTCTTCCTTAGCTTATCAATTCGCTCGACGCCGCGTAATTAATGTTTTTCGTATTTCCATATTTATACGTTGTATCCCGCTGTATGTTTTTTCCTCCTTCCCTCGTTGTTTTTGTGAATACGTTTATAAATTGTTGTAAATAATCGTTGTAATTTTCGAATTTTTTTCCCCTTTTGTAACCGATGCTACCTTTGTAGAAATTAAATTGTTTTAATAAACGATTGAACGTTTTTATAATTTTTTTAAGAGTTATTTTGTTTATAATTTTTTTAAATTATCGATTTGTCATTTCCTGAGTTTATGACCTTTATCATGGCCCATGGCAAAGTCTCATATACCAACATATCAATTATAACGCAGCATTTTAAATAATATTAAATAGGGATAACAAAACATTTGTGTAAGCGGTTGAGTCAAGATAATCGTTTTTTTACGAGGCCAAATAGTAAATATACGCGTATGAAAAGAAATAAATGTTACTCATTAAAAAACGTATACAATTAAAATTACATCGTAAGTGGTGCACTCACCGTGTAACGACATATTTGAAAGATCATTCGACGATTCTGCGTTGTAAAACATCATAACCTTTCGAAGAATGATTCACATTAACCCCGAAAACGACGAAATGCCGATTTATGCGGCTGTTGCCGACGACGACGCGGCAACAATCGCAAAATACCCGAAATTCGAACATGTCGCGTTTCAAACAAACAGCAACAAATCATACACGACAATAATAATTACATTAAATTAAAATATTATTCATGAACACCTGACGCGAAAAGAAACGAAATTCATCAAAGAAAAACACGCCTCGATAGTACATCAATCGACGCAGATTATCTTCATAATGAACAACGCGTCGAAACCTTTGCAAACCCAACGAACAGAATACCACCACCAACCAGTTGGGAAAATCCCATCGCCTGTTCCGTTTTATTCTTTCACCACATCATAACCTAAAGTGACGTCAGCGCTGCGTCGCCTCGTTTATTTTCGGTGCAACACGAGACGTGTTCTTTTGGAGAACAAAAGAAAAATGGAATTTTCATTTAAACGATTCACTGAAAATCACGAGGCGATAAAATTAATATTGAAAATGGACGGTACTTCGAACAAACGCGACAATAAAATGGATAAAAAGTACCAAGATGAGAATGTGAACACTTCTATACCAATTTTCAGTTTTTAAAAAGCCATAGGGATCCTTATAACACAATCTTACTGTACAAACTACACACAAAATTGGTATTTTCTAGTAATTTACCGGTAAATTTACGCCAAAGCATGACGTCATGATGACACAGCGAAAATCATTGTGAAATCGCATACCTTCCAAACTTCCATCTTTGCATCCCCCCTCACTCTTACATCCCTCTACTACGTTTAATGATAAAATATTCCCATCACCGCTTATCATATTCATATTCTAACCTTACTCGTATTTCAAAATCAAAAAGGACAACATTATCATATTTCGCGACCGGTCAAACCGCAACTTGCTCTCAACGTCCATCACAGCTTTCCAATTTACCTCATAGTATTCATCACAAGTGAACATGTTCAAGTTGGCAAAATCAATCGTCGCTAGCACGGTCAGTATTCCGATTCTTTTATATCTCGTTTATTTGAAAATTTCCCAATTATAATATTCGAATTTAACACGTTTACAGAGCAAATTAGCTCTTCAGGTATCGAAAGAAAATGCCGCACGTCCATTTCCAGCACTAACTGTAGCATGTAGAACTTACAGTAAGTGACGTCCACTCGTAGCTAGTAATTTCTTGAATAATTCATAAATTAGCATTCGACATTCATAGGCGATATCGTAGTACCTAAGGTACAAAAACCAGCTCCCGAATTCGCCGGAACTGCAGTTGTGAATAAGGAATTCAAAAACATCAAGTTATCCGATTACTCCGGAAAATATTTAGTTTTGTTTTTCTATCCGCTCGATTTGTGAGTCAACGTAATAATATGTAATACAACCATTTGTGTAATTATAACTGAAACTAACTCATTTCGCAGTACTTTTGTTTGCCCTACTGAAATAGTAGCGTTTAGTGATAGAATAGAAGAATTCAAAGCCATCGATACGAACGTCATCGGGTGCTCGTGTGATTCACATTTCACCCATTTGGCATGGATCAACACGCCGAGAAATGTAAACTTCAAAAATCTTAACTTTTAAATTCACAACTCGAACTCTTAATTTAATATCATTACAGCAAGGCGGATTAGGTGAAATTCAATACCCACTGTTGGCCGATTTCAACAAACAAATCGCCAAATCATACGGCGTGTTATTAGAAAAAGAAGGCATTCCTTTGAGAGGATTATTCATTATAGATCCAAGCGTACGTACAACAAAAATAAAAGAGTAATGTTAAACACGTGGTCGTAATAGTAATAAACAAATTTCAGAGTAATTTAAGACAAGTTACTATCAATGACTTACCCGTTGGAAGAAGCGTCGATGAAGCTTTACGTCTTGTGAAAGCATTCCAATTTGTTGAAAAGCACGGAGAAGGTATTTCATGTTTTTTTCAATCACTGCACGAATCAACACGGTACATTAACCTCTTATCAATGTTTTCGTCATTTTCAGTTTGCCCGGCGAATTGGCAACCGAATTCACCAACCATCAAACCGACGCCGAATGCTTCGAAAGAATATTTCGGTGCCGTTAACAAATAAGCTTAAATATAACTTTTTTTGTCATTAACCAAAACTAAGATTACGTTGCAACCTGTTGTGTTTCAATTCATCTTTAATCGTACAAGTATAGGGGAGTAGCTACTAGCTAATAGTAGCCAAGTAGGGGTAAGTCAATGGGGTAAGAAGGGTCAATGCTGTTATCAGTCAAATCAGATGCGCGCGTCGATAAATCAGTTCGTTATCTATTTTTTTCCCCTCCTCGCATTCTTTTGAAGTAAAATTCTTGAAATTTTCATCAATTACGAATACTACAAGTACTTTAAACATTAAAAATGAACATTATGTATTGAAAACGACAAAAAAATTATAAAAATAAACAATCGTACGAATAAATGAAAACACATTACATCATGAAATGATTTTAACAATCTCTGAAAACGGACTATCAGGATGAATTGCCTCAGCCGATTGGAATGTTGAAAGAAAAGTTGTTTTTTGCTTTTCTTCGCTCAACTAAAAAAAAATCAAATTTCACTCACCTCTTATGATTGTAAAATAATCAACTCGTTTATACCTGAGAATAAAATTGTTTTGCAGCTATACTAACTGTTTTTCTATCTTCATATTCTAAATATACATTTCTACGCGTAATTAGTGGAAATCTGTCGAAAAATTAAGGCTAAATTCGCATCAAAATCACAATTGTGAATACGAAAATCAAAATCGAGAAAAGGATACAATGCTGTTAGCCAAGGATTAGTGCTTGCACTTATGAAAAAACAATTCAAATAAAATACAGCAACAGGTAACGAATATTTAGAGAAGTTATTCAACAGCGATAAAACCCAATCTTGAATCAAATTCAGTTGCGATTGTTGTATCGCGTTTTGAAAGACCTAAAAATACACCATAAGAGGACTCGATCGCAATCACATTCTGTTACTTATGGAACCTTACTTGAAATACAACTTCGGCTAGAAATTCGGTATGAGGATGATTCGGCGATAGGAACTCTAATATTACTTTATTTAATACTTCGGAGATTGAGAAGAAATCTTCGATGATTTGAGGTAAAATTGTACATATCATTTGGGATTCTTGTTTGCCACTTTTTTTGATTCTGGATTCACGTATAAAATTAATTTTTCCGAGAAATTAAATAGAAATTTACAAAATGACAATTACCTTTCGAAAAATATCGATATTTTTTCAATCCTCTTAACTAGTTTTTCAGTGTCAAACAAACCATCACTAGATGCCTCCGTATTCCGTGTGTCTTCGAAATCTCCTGTATAAATTGATTGTCACTTAAATGCATTTTACTTTTCGAATCGATCAAAATTCGGGAATTTTTTATCGTACCTGAGGAATACATGATCGATACTAAAATTTGTAAACTAATTACTGCCACTGAAGCTGTACATTCCGACAACGAGAAAATTTCTTTGACAAGTTGCATCAACGAATCGTTTCTTTTAATGGTTTCATTTTCGGATAGGATTAAATTATAAAAACCCTGAAAATGAATTCCGTGCAACATCGACGTTGTTTTGTCATTTAGATTTATTCACGACAAAATTACCTGCATTATTATCGTATGCACTTTCCATTTTCTCAACTTACAAACTCTGACGGAAAGTTTACACATACGATCGATTATAATATCGGCGTTATCGCCGCAAGCTCCATTTTCGATGAGATAAAATGCGATCGAGATGACACAGCCGACAATATCCAAACTAAACCTAAAAATAATTCAATTAAAACTCTGATTTTGAACACTCGAGTATTCCGAGTAAAATACGAACTTCTCAGCCAGCTCGATATCAAGATTTTCCAAAACGAATAAAATCGAGGCTGATAAAATTCCATCTTTGTATTCGACAGCAATGATTTCGTTTTTTTCGAGAACATCCTGCGACATACGAAAAACAAGTTTTATTACAATTCTGGAAAAAATCTCAGCATATATAAGTTTGAGAACTCACTTTTTTGAAAATACTCTCGAGTAAGTACAACAACCCGTGTAATGCCGCCTGCTGTACAATTTTCCGAGAACTGTTCAATCCGGATTTCAATATTTTAAGTATTAATTTTTGCGAATCCGAATCCTTTGGAAATTTTCCTCATTAATGATTGCAATTATCATTATTCTACTCGAACAAACTTACCTCTGGAGTAGCAATGGAAGACGATTTACAAATAATTATGGTTAAATACGCGCACACGGCGTCATCATCTCTGGAATACTTTTTCCAAAGTAATACGCCCGATTCTAAAAGCCACGTGAATTGTGATAACTCCGTGAATAAATCCGATATCGCCAACATCGAGTTCAATATTTCAATTAACACCTCGACGGACTGATTATCCTAGGAAATTATAATTTATTAAATTCATACTCAAACTCGACAATAACTACGAAATACTGTACCGGTTTTGTGAGCCACCTGCTATAAAATTCCATTAAAAAATAAATACAAGAGTTCGTATCGATACCGAGATTTTTCATAATCGTTGCTCGGTTTTGGTACCGTGAACGTAAACCTTAAATGGAGATATAAATTAATCCAAGGCAACGATGACAATAAATAATCAAATCTTACATTGAAAGTGATATGAAACCGGAACATCTTCTTCATTATTAAAACTATTCGTGCAATTAAATGTTAAATATTCGATTGAAATTTGATTGAAAGCGTATCTAGACAAATTAACAATTATTACAAATTTTCCAAAATAACTCGATCTTTGTTATTTTTTCGACTCACAAATTTTTGTTGTGAATTCTTTCGATATTCACATCAACACTGTTGCATAATGCGTGTAACTTTCCACTTCCTATATTCGTTTTGGCAAACAATATATCATTTACCACTTCTAATTTTTGTCTCCATCTGCCCAAAATATTTAATCAATTGGATGTTTTATACAAATAATAAGTCATCATTGTATACCTGCATTCAGCAATATCTGAATATTTATTTCTCGAAAGATGAAAGACATTTGGTGAAATTTTATTACCAGGAGTAGGATGATACATGGTTTGAATTAACAAAGAGGTAATAGCATTCACAGCCATCGAATTAATCTATTAAAATACAAACACGAATTTAATGTTTTGTAAGTTTTACGCAAATAACCAATGTCAAACCTGAGATAAAGCGAGTACTTCTTCTTCGGAAGATTCGAACTCTGGTAACGAATTAAGAGCTATTAGTAAAGACATCCAACATTCTTCAAATTGCATCCTATTATTCCAACCTATGAAAGTTAGCCTGCCAAAGAAAATGTACTTTTAGATTGATAAACAAATTCAATATTTAATATTTCATCTGCTACGAACCTCGAAACGAAATTTTGCATGATTTCTCTATCTTGCAAGAAACTTTCTGGTAAACTATTCAATGATATGCAACTACCCACGGTTACATCGTCTATCGCGACGTGTTTCCAAACTTCAATTGGTATTCTGAGGTAATTATAAAGCAACGTAGACTGACTGAATACTATAATAAGTTGCCTAAATAACAACAACGGTTAGCGAAATTTCGATTATACTAACATCAAGCGAAAATATCTCACTTTAAAAAACTCATAAAAGAATTTGATTCATCATTCGTACAAACTGGTAATTTACCGATGAAGTAATCAATTAATGTTGATAACAAATGACTAGAATGTATTATATCCCAGTTATCGTGATTCTTCAGCTCTTGTAAAACTGTAAAAAGCACATCTTAGTATTTACGAGTTATTCAGATGGTAAAATATTCTGATAAATTTACGCGAGTTTGATGATATTTTGATAATTTCATTTTGATAACATTCGGTCAATTGGTAAACGCAAGTAATGATCGATCCCATTTGCGAATGTGATAACAATTCCAAAATCCGTTTGATTTTTAGAATTGACGTACAACATTTTAAAGCTGATATAATGACGGTTTTCGACCATCTTCTGTTATTTTTCACCATCCAATGAACGAGCTAATAAAATACTCGAATAATTCGTATTCGATCGAAAAATTACTCGAGGAAATAAATGAAAAAATATTACTTCTAAACTGATAACTGCAAAATCGGCTAATAATCGAAGTGATTCATCCGAATCTAAATCAATTCCTAGCTTTTCCGATGTTAAAATGTATTGATCAATGGCTGTTATAAGACAAAATATAGTATCGGTGAATTCCTTATCGGAAAATAAGTTATTCATGCGTTGACTGTACTGAGTTTCTTTTTTAGTCGGTTCTCTTTTGATTGGTAAGTACACCTGATAAATAAAGTATGTAAATATTTACGAGGCAAATTTACAAATACGATTAAAACATCGCATACTTGATGAGTTCGAGGTAGTAATGACCTAAGATGTTCTATATGTCTGAATGCAGCTAATCGAGAAGCTAAATATAATCCTGAAGGTGTTTTTTGTTCTTCGTCTTGTAATTTACGTTTCTACGAAAAAAAAATGTAATTTTTCTCGAGATAAATTACGAAAATATCCAATTAAATATCTACTTGAAAAGTTAATTCAGCACCGACAACGAAGCAATCGTAAATAATCTTATTATTGAAGTTTTGGCTTCTCATTATACTAAAAACGTCTTCTAATGGGAGATGTCCCAGCAACTTAGCCATTACTGAATTCAACGAATCGATATCCTGGCTGCATCTACAATTCGCAATGAAGTCACATTTCATTTATCACTCCGTTGACTCGATAAAAAAGTATAACTCACTTATATTTAACTTGAGTAAAGAACCATTGTTTATCAGCAGTAAGTAGTCGTAATCTATCGAAACAAATAGATTTACGTTCATTCGGCGACAATGGTGTTTGATACCACTTTGATATCATGTCGCCAAAAGATAACTTCAGCCTAGAAAATTATTCAAATTGAAAATTGGAGAAGTAACTCAGTTGGAATGCCATATGACACAAGTTTACTAACATTTGCGTAGAATATTTTGATTGTTTAAGATGACCAGCTAGTAACAAAACATCTTCCTCTTTCAAGTAAGTTTCGAATTCTTGTTGATCTTCTATCGTAGCTAGATATTCTATTTGCCTGAAATGAAAACAAGATGTAAGATAATCTCTTTACGTTCCATTTTCATCTCAAAATACAAACCTAATCGCCAAATCGTGAGCTCGATTTGAGACCATCAAACACGAATTGTTTAATATTTGAGGATGACAACAAATCATCAAAACTTGCCCTTTAAATTTCGGATACGTCAGTTCCAAATAATTCAAGGTGTTTTTCAACCACACGTTCTATTTCAATTGAAAATTAGCATTAAATATAGAAAAATCAAGCATCTTCTTTAGTCTCTTACATTGTTCAGAATCAACGGTAACATGTTTTGGATAACTTGCAATAAAATGTTACTAGCAGCAAGTGAAGATTGTACTTCCATTTGTAGCTGCTGAACTGGAGGTTCGGTGATCGATATTAAATACTGTTTGAAATTAAATTCTAAAAATGTTCTATACGTTTGAGCATTGCTTAAGATTTCGTGCTGAAAATATATCAAATTAGTTTACAATCATTTTGTCTAATTTCATTAACTACTGATAAACTTACCTTACGTTGACATGTCAATAAAAACACTCCTAATTTAATCACAGCGACGCTCAAGCAACAACGTTCTTCTTGTTGATCACTAAACCAATTAGCACCAGATCTGAATCAAAAATGGGATTATAGTCGACGTGTAAAATTCCCCATTAAATACACTCAGTTATTTACTTACCCGAAGCTATCATATTCAATATTACTTTGAAGGAAATCGCCCCAAAACGGCGTCTCGTTGTTTTTCAACTCCAATAAAATTTCATACCATCGTAAAACAATGATCGGACAAGTGACTAAAAGACAATTACTCAGATCGGCGATTTCGAGACAGAATTTTTTACCATTTTCGTTCGGATACTCGCATATCGCAAATTCATTCTTAATTAATTCGTATTTTCCTACGTTAAAAATCACTTGTCAATACATTTACACTATAAATTATTGGAAAATAATCACGATTTTACCTGATTTAACAAAATACGATATTATCAACACGAACTCCGATAGAATTTTATCTTTCCACGATCTATTTTTACTTTGCTGATCACTCAGGAGCTTCGAATCGTTGATATTTTGGAATATTTTATAAGTTGTTTTGCACAAGAATCTAGTAAAGGGAAGAGAATTGGTAAAAGAGGAATTTTCCAAAACATTTTACCTTATCAATGGTTCTCACCTGACGAACGCTTTTTCTGGAACAATTTCCGTATCTTTTGTGACATCGATGAATAAAGAATCATTATCATCGTCGTCATCAACGAATACAGCATGATTAAGCATATTTTCTACAGCTTTTAGTAACTTTGATTCGTCGTAACTGGTGATTACATGCGTTAGTACAGCACAAATCGATGGTAACGCGGAAAAATCACCCTGATTACAAATCCCGAGAGATTATCAGTTTTGAAAAGTATTTAAATATTCTTGATTATGTAAATACATACTTTATGATTAATATACGTGGTAAACAGAACATTCAAGATGTGTTGTTCGGTAAATGACGATGGATGTAAGATGAACAGCAGGTGAACGAGGTTGAGGTAAGATTTATCATCATCAATTGGTATACTACCTTCGATAAGAGCATTAAAAAATATCTCAACTACTTGGCACGATCTTCTGAGGTTTATTTCTTCGTTCGAATTATTTAAAACCAAGGCGATCAATCGTAAGCTCTGATTAAGAAGTAAACAAACAATCTCCGAATCAAATAACCTTGATGATAATAGATGATAATTGATTATCCATACATACTCTGGGATGTTGTATCAATCTCAATAGCATTGTAAACAATACATCTCTTTGGGTTTCTAATTCTTTTATTTCAGTCGAGTTAACACCAGGTGTGTACTTAAGGAAAACATGCTCGACAACCGGTTCAACAGCCAAGACACCTAACAATCCAATAATTTGAACTTTCAAGTAAAATTGAGAAGGCATTTGAAGTTGGAAAACTCGATCTTACAATGTGACATTGCTTGTCCACTAGCGATAAGTGAATCACACAACTGAATAACTTTTGGAACAGACATTACAGGTTTTGAGTGTTTCTCGTTAGCTAGATTGATCAAGAAGCTGAACATCTTTGGTAATAAGTTCTCGATATTTCTGTAAATGAGCAATTTCCAAAAATGTGATTCAAACGGCTTTTCATTTACAGCATGAAATATTTCTTTGAGAATAAAACCTACAACAACTGTCCTTCTTCTATGAGCTGAAACTGACTTAGAACGAACTTTATGAACACCTGTTCGGAATCCAGTAAACAATAATTCACTTTTAACTGAATCAGTTCCGACAATAACCCCAAAACTTCTGCTTGTAATTCGGTATCACTGCTTACGGTATATTGCTACAAAAATAATCGCATTATGTAAACCTACCATTTCATTTATCGTACGAGCTTTTTAAAACAAACTTACTCTTAAAGACTGAATAACACTGGGTTCAAAAAATTTAATATACGATGGTAACATGGAAACAGTATGGTTTCTTTTGAGTTGCAGAGCAACACTATCAACGGTATCTTTGGAGTCTCTTCTGTTAAAATAATTACTAAATTTGATCAAGTTGACTTAATAGTGATAAAATTACTCGAGTCATACCGTCTAAATGACTGATTCTTCGATGCTGTTTCGCTTCGACACGAAACCAAATTTGTTATTTTATCATATGGAGATTGGAAACAAGACTTATAAAATCCATCTACAGATGAATCCTTCTTCTCGTCGGTTTTCTTATCGCTCTCCATCTCTTGTAACTTCTCCGATACCTGATTAGTACCGAAGACGCTACGTAAAAGCTATCGAATAATATTTGATTAATCATCAACAATCTTCGGAGCGTTGAATAACGTCGTTTATACCTGCACTACGCATTTAATGCTTGGAACCGGAATAAAAACCATGAAATTACGTAAAAAGTTCAATAAATCTTTGGTTATTCGGTCAGTTTCCGATACAGTAGTATAACTCAGCGTTATACCCAAAGAGTCGACAACGGTTTTCATGAATGTGACGAATTTTTCACTCGATTCAGGTTTCAGCGTAACCTGCGTATTAATCCAATGTAAGTTTACTTCGTATCGCGAATAAACGAAAATAACTACTTACTCTGTAATTATTATACGCTGATTTTAATAATTCGACTAATTTCACGTATAATGGGAATCGACTGTAACTCGTCAATGAAACTAGCTTTTCTTCGAGCTTGAAGAATGATTTAACTGAGGAGAGAAACCGAATAAATAGGATTTACGAATCGATAATTCGATAAATGAGCAATTAGATGTACTTTTGGTGTTAGATTGTGCACACATCGAGTATGCTTCTTGTTTCGGGAGTGTTGGTTGGTCAATCGGCAGAGGCCAGATTACTTGAGATGATGTGCTTAATGGTACCGGCGATTTGACATTTACGTTGGTAACGACGTCGTTGAAAACACTAGCTACGCGGATTAAATGCAGCAAAAATTGCTCTGCTAAGTCTTTCAACTGGAATTTAATCGATTGATAAGTGAAATATGGTATTTTATCAAAAATTAAATCAAAACTTCCCTTTTTTTGTGATTTTATATATTTTTTATTGTGAACTCATTACTTACTTTACCGTTAGATAGAAACGACCACATGTCAACACTTTCCAATTCGATGTCGGAAAATTTCTTCAATCTTAAATTGGACGAACATAATGCTGGAAAAAATATGCAAAATGTTTTCAATACAAAAGGTCTCAAGCTCAAAATCTATGAAAAGAAATGCTGCAGGAATTGACGTGATAAGATTTTCAAAAATTCGTTAAATTCGTTTTTTTGTTTTTTTCTTATTTTTTAAAATAAATTTACAATTAAAAAAAGTTTTGCAACTAATTCTGAATTTTTTTCGACAAGTCCATTCAATTTTCAAAATAAAAAAATTCCGTAAAAAGACATCTGACATGTTAAATTTTGAATTTACGCCTGAATCCTCAGTATCCCGAAACACATCACCACACTAACCCACAAACATCCTCGACGCGAGCCTCAGCAACTGCAAATGCACGTCAAAATTCAACATCAACGTCGATCCGGTCAGCAACTGCACCACGATTTCAAATAATTCAGAATTCGAGTACCTACGAAAAAAGAAAACACCGTGAACATCCTTACTCCAAACACGTCCTTCATATAACTCACCCAGGCTGCCCGGCATCCCCTTCGCATTGCCAACTTCTCCTAAATTTCGTCGCCGGGAATTGTTCAGCACACGCCGCAAATGCTTCGACCGCACCGGCCTACGAAAAATAAAAAATCCAAGGAAATCTAAAAATACTAGCTTTCACCTTGAAAACGTTACATTCGCTTTTAACCAAATTTCGAAGCAATGTCGAAAAAATGCTCCGCAACCAACAACTCACCATCGCGTACAATGGTATCGGCCAAAGAGAAAAAAATTCATCCGCGTATACGATTAAGCTTGTTTCCAAACGTCCCCCCTTACATACGCTTTTGTACCACGAACTCTCCGTCGTTTCCGCGCCGCATGAAAAACGTTTTGAAATGGAAGCACAGCCGAGTGATGCCGAATATCGTGCGTAAGCTAGTGAAAAACACCGGTTTCCATATTCTAGACGAGACCTCGAACTGGACCGGAATTTGGGGTAATCAGATAAAATCGACGATTTATCGTAAACTCCTCGAGCACCAGAAATTCAATCATTTCCCCGGCACCGTGGAAATCGGCCGTAAAGATTATCTGTGCCGTAATGTCCAACGCATGATAACCAAACATGGCGCGAAACATTTTCAAATAATGCCAACAACGTTTGTGTTACCTCACGATCGTGAGGAGTTTTTACGCCATTATAGAACCGGCGACAAACGTCAATTATGGATAATCAAACCTCCGGCGAGTTACCGCGGCGATGGTATTATAATCGTGAACAAGAAATCCCAGGTACCACGATGTTCTCCGGTTATCGTCCAGAAATATGTCGAGAATCCGTATCTCATCAACGGTACGAAATTCGATTTACGATTGTATGTGCTCGTCACGTCGATAAATCCGATGAGAATTTACCTCTATAAAGATGGCTTGGCTAGGTTCGCTTCGCAGAAATACACGACGGATTTACGATCGACCGCTAATCGTTTCATTCATCTTACTAATTACTGTATTAACGTGCAAAACGTCAAATACAAAGTCGACCCCGATGTTAATGCTGCCAAAGGTCATAAATGGACGTTACCAACGCTTTGGCGATATTTACGCGAAGAACATAACGTGAACGTCGACAAAGTCTTAGATGATTTAAAGGATCTCGTCGTGAAAACGCTAATCTGCGGAGAACACGGTATTACTAAATGTATCAACGATCATTTACCATGCAGGTACGTTCCTTTTGCCCCTTCCCCCTCTATATACTTCTAATACACGCTTCTATCATTACAGATACAACGCCTACGAACTGTTCGGTTTCGATGTTTTACTCGACGCGAATCTAAAACCTTGGCTGCTCGAAGTGAACATCTCACCATCTCTGCGATCCTCGACCGCGATCGACGTAGCCGTCAAAAAGCCCCTGATCACTGACATCCTCAACATCGTAGGATTTCATATCCCATCGCACAAAAGCCTCACCGCCGAGTACCTCCACAGCGAGCTAGGCGAACCACCTGTATCGCGATTACACCACGACAGCCGCCTCTACTCGGCTTCGCTATCCTTCAACGAGAAATACAAGCAATACACATACGCCAACAAAACGAAACGCGAAGACTATTTGGATGCAATATTGGAGACGCTTACGCCGGCGGATGTACGCATGTTGGTCGCGTACGAAGACGAGCAACATAGTTCGGGCGCATTCGAGAAAATCTTCCCGACTTATAATACCCACAAATATTTAAAATATTTCGAAAGCCATCGATACAACGATCAGCTACTAGATGCTTGGGAACATCGATACCATCGAGATAGGCAAACGGGTATCGATCTATTGAGGTCGTTTTGCGAAAAAGGAACGCATCTGAGGACCTTTAGAAAGTTTCCTAAGATTAAGACTACTTCGAAAATATTACGATAAAAAAATTTGCGAAAACGATCTCGTTTCTTCGCGGCTCCGGCGCTTACCATGGCGTGTTTCGAGTCGGCATTTTTGAAGATCTCCTTCAATCTGTGAAGACTCCTGGTGAGCGAACGTTCGAGCGCATCTAAAAGATGATATTTGTTACTATCTTCGATTTACAAATCAACAGATAGGTACCTTGAGTGTCGCAGATGTTGTCGAATCGTAAAGTAATCTCGGAATTTAATTTTTTCGCATATGTCACGCTGATCGGCTCGTGTTTGTGGTCTATCGGGTAATACGCCGATTTAATGAACCTGCGACAGAACATTTCCAATGGAATAGTCGAAATTTGGTTCGAGATCGAAATAAATCAATTGCTCGAATATTTAGTCGAAATTTGTGTAAAAAAAATTCTCATTTTCTAGGATTACGACGGATGCTTAAAATGTTCGCAGAAAAGTAAACATAAGCGTTCAAAATTACACGTTAAAAATTCAAAATTAAGTAAAGCGAGGAAATATCTCCCTTTACATTTGCAATACCTACTTAAGCAAGCAAGTAACAGCGGCACTTCTAACTCGAGCGTCGATATCACCCAGCAACACCATGATGACTTTATTGAAAGCTCTGTCTTGGTACGAGGTGCTATTATCATTGATATAATATAAAACCTCGAATGACGCTTCTTCCAAAATTTCCAAAACTTTTACCTATTTGAAAAAAATTAAAAATTGTTGCGATCAAATCTGTAAAATTCGTATTAATCATCATTCATCAAATTATGGATTACTTTAATTAGCCAATAAGGATTATCAACCAAGGTAAAAATGGCTTCCAAAATAGGCACCGTTGATTTATACGACGAACAAAGAAGCAAGGAATGTATACACGAAGAAATCGCCTGCAAAGTAAGTTTGACGCATACCGATGATTCGTCTTCTAATCCCTAAACAAATTCAATTTGACAAGCAATAAGAACAAGATGTTCGAAAAAAAATCAAGGTAAATTTTTGAAGCACAATGTATTTTTTATAACACTTACTTTTAAAAGAAATCCGACTAATTCGTTCAAAAAAGTCTCACTCAATTGGCTAGACTCATTGAGCAAGTAATTATCCTGAATCAAAGAAGAACCTACGAAATTTCCAATCACAATGCAAACCAAACCTCGCACTTGTTGATCTTCATGAGACTCAAATGAAAGAGCTACTCGTAATAAATTCGAATATCCTAGACAAACATGAAACATAATTAGCAAAACTGAAAACAATCACGAATTACGATGCATTTACCTTCATATTCGGAGCCATTTTTTTCAACCGTTATATTTGCGATTTGGGGATAAATGCGAAGAATATGAGCGAGACAATTCAACGTCAGCGAAATCACGCTTACTCGAATCTTTTTACTTTTACTTTCCAAGAGAAAAGAAGAAATTAAAAATCTAGCGCAGTAATTCAACGGTATCTCCGTATCATCGATCACATCACCAATATCTAAATCCTTTTTTTAAAAAAAAAAAAAATGAGATTTTTTTCAAGCTGTAAAAATCAAGCCTACCAGAAAGCACTTACGATAGATAATGAATTCGAAGAGGATGCATTTGAAATCACAGATATACTGACGCTTTTTTCAGCCTTAAATCTAGATTTGGAATCGTCGAATTGTTGAATATTATCCAAAGACATAGCTCGAAAAGAGCTCGTTAATCCTGCATCTACCTCATTCGTATCTTCTGTAACGTAAAAAAAATTACGTAAAAATCCAAATTGGAGATCGCACCGGTTTAATTCTGTACCTTCGTCGCTATTCGCAAAATGACTAGTATTGATGTTTAGTAAAGATGACGAAATCGATTCGTTTTCTTTACTCGGATGTTCGTCTATCCATTTCTCAGTTCTTTGTTTCAGTTCGGAATTCAAATCGTTGCAGCTGCCGCCACTCGCGCTAAATAACGGTGCCCTTTTGGTGGTCATTGATTCTATGAAGACGCCATCTTCAGTACGAGCGATTGTACTCCCGATGCTCATAATATCACCTAGGACCGTTGACTTTGTTAATACCACATGGAAATAAAAACACACCAAGACGTACTTTCGCCTCCTAATGATAACGTGGATCCGTGATCGTTACGTTTCTGAATGGTTGAAGTCGTCAGACCTCCTATGGTCGTTAATTTACGTACTAACGATGCCGAAGCGTCTTGTAATAGCTCATTTAGTGTCTCTAAGGCAGCGGTTATCACATTATGATCGTGGAATTTAGAGCATAGTAAACAAAGCTCGTAAACCTAAAGAAAATCGAGTACAATTGAGTAATTTTCATTGTATATCTCAACCCGCTGCAGTAATTAGCTCACTTGTATCAAGTGATCGCAACTGGAACTGTTACTTTTGTTAATATCGTCACCGGAAACATACGGTAATATGTTTCTTATACATGATAAACAGCCTTGAATCAAATTACGACTTTCTCCTTCTGATTTTTGACAATCACAAAGTAAATCTGGAGAAAGAAGAAGTCTCAAAAATACAAATTTTCAAAGTAACTGAGGAATACTTTCTTACTAACCAAGTACAGTCGCTAAAATATACATAAAAAAGTACTCCGGTTGTCTGGAATGTTTACAGACTGCTATCATACTAACAGCCGCAGCTCTTCGGACCTCTGGAGACTCGGAATATAAATTTTTCACAAACGTTCGAAGTAGAACCTAGAAATTCGTATTAATTAATACACGTCAAATTTCCTATGACCCCTTGACTTACCTTGATATCGTTATCGGAACTAAATAATCCAATGTGTTTGAAAATATTCGGTAGAGATTCGGCTAAAGTTTCGATAATAGATTCATCCTTCCTAGCAGCAATCTTGCTTATAATTGGAACCAACGTTTGTACGTATATTTTACCTTTCTGGGGTCTAAATTGCAATCCACGTTAATCTTTATCTCTATCACAAAGTAACACAAATATTTACCTGACAAAATGAGCTAATTCGGAAAACCGCCATAACGTAGCTTTTAAGCATTTTTCGTTCGTGCTTTTACCCAAAACTTTCAACAGAGCGATTAAAATCTTAGCCACGTAATTGGAATTATCCATAGAAGCCTGAAAATATAATTACATTTAGAAAATCTCCACTGTGATGTAAACGAGCAGTGGGACACCTTACTCGAATTATTTTATTTAAACTTTCATCGATAATGAGACGCGTATTGGAATCAGCATCTTCTAGTAGTTGTATCAGAGAAGACACAGTGAATGTAAGCAAGGCGCTTTTTTCATTAGATCTACATACTAAGTCGGTGATAGTCAAGCATAAGCTCACTTTTTCCCTTTGTCTAAAAACAAATATAAATTAATACGAGTTATGAGAATAAAATGTTATTAGTGGATGACCAACTTGTTGGATTCTGGTGGTTTGGCTATGACTTTTTTCAACGAATCTAAGGCACGGTTTAATTTATTTAACGTTGTCATTTTGTCGAAAAATTACGATTAAATGAACAAAACTATCGATAAAACAACACCAAATGAAAAACTACATTTCGGCGATTAATTTAATAATTTAAGAGGAAAATATTTCACTTTTAATTAGCAAAAATCGTTCGCGAGAATTCATAATTTTCATGGAATCTCGAAATGTTATCATTTTTTAATCATTATCAAATGGTAAATAAATTCCGAGGTGGGGATGAGACGGGGTATCTGTTACCTATCAAATCTCGTTAGTTAACCTACTTACTAGTTTTCGATGGCGATATCGATATGTTAAAGTTGAATTATCGAATGACGGAGAATCGATAAAATTATCGATATTGCAAAATTGAAGATAAGGCTTATCTCATGATGATTTTTATAAACTAATTGCATAATTTTTGCATATCGAATAGATTCCAATTGACGTTGAAAAGATTTAAATACCAAATTTCGCGAATTTGAAGTCATCGCGTTGTTAAACCTTGCTTAAGAGTAATGACATTGGCGGATCTTCTCAGAAATTACCTCAACGAAAGACGTAAAGTCTGCGAAGAAAAAGCCAGGTTGGTACAGCTTTATGATCAAAACATCTCATTCATTAGTTATCTACATTGTATATCATTTGCTCATAGATTTCTAGACCTTGGTCGTGATGTGTTATACTACAGCCGAGATGGAGAAAGTGAGTATATCCTTTATGCCGCATGGTATCAAGAGCACGATGCATATTCTACGTCTTTCTTTAACATTTCATCAATAAACGCATCATCTTAATACCTTACATGACTCATTTCAGATACAAGCTCTTCTGATTCATCAAACACTAAGAAATACTTCTCCAATACGTTAGAAAAGTGAGTACTCTCGTTTGCAATTGCATTTCATTGACCATCGTTAATACATCTCGTATCACAGAACACCCAATGATGAAATTTGTAAAGACTGTAAGAAATCTACCATAAAAACCCAGCGGAAATTGGTCACTCGGATGGTGAAACGACCCGATGGTGTAAGTAAAGCATAGCTCTATTGTACGACGAATTCTTATTTATCGACTTATACAATTTTCTGCAGAAAATCCAAACGGAAACCATTGTAAGCGATGGTAAGGGCAACGAGGTCCAAACGATTTCATATCAAGAAAATGGTAAAACATACACAACCATTAAAAAAACCGATCCATCGGGTAATGAAAAAGTAGAACATAAAGTGACCAATGCGAGCGGCAATGCCATTAATTCAGAACCTGTGATTATTTTTCCTGACCAGTTTGTCGATTCCTATAGTTCAGATAATGACTATGACTACTGGTTTAATAAATTTTTCGGGTAAATTACTTTTTTTACGTTAATTTACGAATCGACGATGGTCTCACTATGTAACTTTTTCAGATCTGAAGATCATTCTCAAGTATTTCCTAAAATCGACATGACACCTAATGATTTCAACCAAATTGATCAAATTAACAAATTACTGAAAATGTTCGGTAACGATATCTGTAAGTGTTGTAATATTCTTAATACTGATTATGTAAAATACAAACCTTAAATTACTCGATCGCTTATTCAAGTTAGCGGTCCATTTACAAACCAACAGCCGCCAGATGGACAACTCGATGACGCTGATTTCGCATCCAAAGCCTTCGAAGATACGCAAAGAATTATCGATCAGTTTGAAAGCCATAATCGAGAGTTTGATAATAAAAAGTAATAATCTTCGTGTTTGATTACTCCATTATACATTTGACTAATATCAACTCATTTTTCTTAGGTCATCTGCTTATAAAAATGAACCTACATTACCGCAAGTTGAATCCATTATGAAGAATTTCTTAACGCCTAAGAAACCCGGTTTATTCGAACAATGTAATTATCTCCATGCTGTACAATGTTTATTATTCATCTTATCTAGAAAAATTTCTACTCTTGAAAAAACACTGCTGAAACCATATTTTTGATTGCAGTTTCTGAACGAGCCATCGTCGAAGTACCAGAGGAAAAAACACCATTCGATAAATATATCGATGACGACGAAGAAACTAAGAAAAAGCGTCTATCGATATTACACGAAACATCCGAATATATGAAAAAACTCAACAGTTACTTTGAGAAGAAATCAACCGAGTGAGTCATCTCCTTCGCGAATCACGCTTCCGACCAATCACATATTCTACTATTTTATTCTCACTTCTTAGCGACAGAACCGACATATATTCCGACATCCAACCATCAAAAGACGACGATTTCGCGATATTTGTTCCGAAACCGAACCCACCAATTTTTAACGATTTTGCCAACATAGTTCCTCGTTTCTCAGTCAGTACATCGTCCAAAATGCGATTTCCCAACGGCGTAAGTTCCATTTCGCGATACTATCGACGATTTTCCACCAATTTCATGTTTCACTTTGCACGTTACAGAACCTACGAACGGAACAGGTAAAAAAGGATAATAAAGGCAACTTGGAAAAAACCGTTACTTATGAAGTAGGCAAAAAGTTTTTCACTTTGGTCACAGTCACTAGTCCGTCTGGTCAAATAATTCAACGACAGAGGAAGCTTAATTTTTCTGAAAGTAAGATTCAGGTTAATTCGTGTATTTCTCTTTTTCTTCGGGTTGGATTATTTATTGGCACGTTTTCAATTACAGATGAATTAAACGAATTTAAAAAACAATGGGATAAGCGTTTTCAGTCTGATTTCTCCGAGTGATTTTCTCGTGCTGAAAATGTTCTCATATCTGATCATTTCATCTTTTGTTTCCTCTAGTTTATTAAATAAATGATTCGTTTTTGTTCATCGTTTCGTAATTATTGCACATAAAAATGTTACTTCATCTGATACTCGAGTTAATTTGTCCGCGAAAAAATCGGACAACTTTCGGAATCATTTTTATTTATAAACTAAGTACAAATGATGCGAAAAAAGGATACAGTAACTTTATATACACATTACTTTCGTCAACACAATAATAACGGAAATTATTCCACCATCAAACGAGGAGCAATATTCATCGACATCAACTCCTGGAAAAGTAATTTCGCCGCATACGGCAACTTAATTTGAGATATCTGCAAACAAATTAGGTCTTGGTGAATATTAATTCATAAAAAACACGTTTAAACGAGTAATCGACACATACCTGCGTTTTATTCTTGCAACCTTTGCATTCGAATGTGTTATTCCTCAAATTGGCAATAGCGATGAGGCCGCAGAAATTACACACGTTTATTCTATACGGATCAGATACTTCGAACAAACGTTCTCTAAGGAATTGCGCCGCACCGTGAGCAATCTGACAATCACGTTCCATCTCACCGAAACGTAATCCTCCGTCGCTATAGAATCAAACCATAGGTAAAACTCCTTTCTTGAAGTTCTTCAATGATATTGGTCACACTTACCGTGCTCTTCCTTCCATAGGCTGCCTTACTAGGATCTGAACTGGACCTCTAGCTCTTGAGTGAATTTTATCATCTACCATGTGCTTTAATCTCTGGTAGTATGTAGGTCCAACGAACACTTGAGCATTTAGTTTACGTCCGGTGAAGCCGTTGTGTAGGACTTCGTTACCTCTTAAGTGGTATCCGTAATCTTGTAATAAGGTCGAGATTTTTTGTACATTTACAACATCGTTGAACGGCGTTGCATCACCGATTTCGCCTTTATTGGCAGATACCTACGAAGGAAGTCAGTTGGTAACTTGGAAAGATGTATTGAGGCCAAGGCATACTCACTTTTCCTTGCAGACACTCGATCAAGTGACCAATTGTCATACGAGACGGGATGGCATGAGGGTTAATTATAATATCCGGAGTAATACCTTCGCACGTGAACGGCATATCCTATATTAAAAAAAATGGGTAAGCAATTGGCTCGTGATTATGAGAAAAACACCGATGCTTTACCTCTTGTCTATATTGAATACCACAAGTACCCTTTTGACCGTGCCTGGACGCGAATTTGTCGCCGATTTGAGGTATACGCACGGAGCGGACTCGAATTTTCACGAATTTATGTCCGTCCGCGTTCAACGTCAACATCACCTGATCGATGATACCGGTTTCGCTGTTTCGCAGGAAAGTACTCGCGTCTCGTTTCGTGTAACGTTTCGTTGTACCTTCCAACTGCGACGGAAAGCAAAAAGCGAGGTTTAATTTGATATCCAAAAATAAACATCGCTTGGAAAATCATATTACTAACTTCGTCTTCGTTATCGGGTAACATCATAGTTTTACCGATGATCACATCGTCGCCGGAAACTCTCAAACCAGGTGCTATAATACCGTCGTCGTCTAATTTATCGTAAATCGCGTTTCGCATACCCTACGAGAGAATTTGTTTTATTTATGGTCACTTTTGACATCGAAAGAGTCAGCAAATATTACCTGACACGTGGCTCTATTAGGTTTCTCGAATTGTTCTTCTTTATCGGCGATATTTTTCGATTCGGCGTCTTTGTAAGAACGGAAAAACACAGATCTATAAATACAGACGATTATTAAAAATTATCCACATTTTGGATACGTCTGATGCACGTATTTACCTGAAAAATCCTCTTTCTACGGCAGAAGCATTTAAAATAACACTGTCCTCTTGATTGTACCCGGTATAACAAAGAATCGCCACGATGGCGTTGATTCCGGCCGGTAAATCTCTAAACCTGAGATACTCCATGGATCTAGTGGTGACTAGAGGTTTTTGCGGATAATACAACACGTGCGCTAAGGTATCCATTCTGACGTGGTAATTCGTTATGTACACTCCCATGGCTTGTTTACCCATAGCGCTTTGATAGGTATTACGAGGACTTTGGTTATGATCGGGGAACGGGATAATCGACGCGCAAACTCCTAATATCATGGCTGGGTGGATTTCGCAATGCGTGTATGTAGTACAATAGGCGCATTCTTTATCTTGATTTAAATCTTCGATGTTCATAGCAATCATGGTGGTTTCTTCTTCGAGCGTATCGATGTATTCGACGACACCACCGGATACCAAGTACTGCCAACTGGTTGATAAAACGTAATTAGAAACGAAAATTGAATCAAAATGAAGAGAGTGGATTTACCCGTAGTTATTGTAATCTCTTTGTTTTAAATTATCTATATGAATTTTCTTCAACAATAACGTGCTATTTTCGACGATCAATAAAGGTCTGCAGATACGTCCGGCGTCTGTGTAAATACGTATTTCGCGATCTCGGATATCTCGAACGATTGATACCTCGCTGACGATGATATCCATCTGACGACGTAGTTTTCTCAAAGTACCCATTAATTGTTCGGGGTCACGATGAATACCAACCTATAAAATACTCGATTATATGCGTTCATCTGTGATGTGAATAAGATACGTACCCAGCACCCATTGACAAATATCTTCGTAGCGTCGGCAATAGCCGAGGGAGCGATTTCTTCCAAATTTTCCATACTCCATTCTTCCAAAAACTCTAGAATAGGAGATGGTTGCGAACCAACGGAGATGTACGCCATTAAAGCTAAATTTTTCACTAATCCTACAGCAGCTCCTTCTGGCGTCTCGGCCGGACAAATCATTCCTGAAATTCACGTCGTTTTAGCGGCGTTATTTTAATGCTACTTCGAACATAGGTAACTTACCCCATAAAGTATTATGTAATTGACGAGGCTTCGCTAGTTTTCCATCTCTTCCGATGGGCGAGTTAACACGACGTAAATGAGACAAGGTAGAAGCAAATGTTAATCGATTTAATACTTGGGATACGCCGGCTCTGGCTTGATGAGCTTTTTTCTGATCGCCCCAGTTCCCGGTGGCTAACGAGTATCGAAGACCGTCCGTTATGATTTTAGTTTTAATAGCTAATTCTAAATTGAAATCTTTTCCTCGATCAATGAATTTTTGAGCGTACATGCGCACCTCTTTGGTGAGCGTTTTAAATAATCTGAAATTCGATTAATTAGCATCTTCTTCTCGTAAATTTAATCTCGAAGTAAAAAAAAACGATACCCTCGGAATAAAAACGCCAACAGAGGTCCGGCTAAATCTAATCTCTTATTACCATAATGATCTCGATCATCGAGTTCGCGACGACCTAACGCCGCTAATAATAAACGATGAACCATATACCTATTCAAAAAATATTCCAATAATTCGAAATCAAAAGACCAAAAATAATGTAAAGTAATAAATCATACCCAAGAAAATAGGCTTTTTTGGTTTCGCAAAAATCAGAAAC
>QBDW01001157.1:0-60406 GCA_003261595.1 Maconellicoccus hirsutus
TCATTGATCTTATTTTTCGTCAGTCTTACGATATCAACGAACACCTTCTTGAGATCTAACAAAACGATGACTACACGAAGCGATATCCGAAGATTTCCGAGCATTTCCGAATATATTTATCACTTGAAAAAACTAGTGGACTTTAACGCCTAGTCTTAAAAAGTCGATCGGAGAGACGGAAACAAATAAAAGTAGGTACCTACCTACGTTTTGATGATTTAAGTTCAGTTTGATTTTTTCATTTGAAAGCATTGAACTTTGATTCTTATAAATTTATATGGTTTGACAGTGTTAAAAACTTGAAATTTCAATTTAAAATACTTCAAGAAATTAGTTTCAAAGAATTTATTCGTTTGAATTTAAATTTTTGCTGTAATTTAATTTTGAAGGAAAAAAAATTAATTGCATGTTTTTTGGATTTGTACAAGGGAGTGAGAACAATACCAAAGTATATTTCGAATTGCAAAAGTGGCTTCACTGTAAATTCTCGACAAACCAAACAGACACACACTGGCAGTGATAAACAATATCAAATTCTTCAATTTTTATTTTTTTCTGATTTCAATTTTAAATTTAAAATAATTTTAATTATAAAATGTCTTGAGGTGATTATATAGAACACTTATTACCATAACTGACTAGCGTTTGAAACTTTTGATTTTAAGATATTCTGTCCCATTTTCATTTTATAATCATTTGTCGACAACACAGGTAACTCTCGTCTAGAATTTTTCTTCCTACTTGAGTGCCCCATTGCTTCGTTGTATAATTCGCAAAATATTGTAAATTTAAAATTGATGTTGAAATGCTCCGTCTTATCATGTACGAATTTTTAGCACACCAAACACAACTTGCCATTATAAAATCACCAAACACGCATGCTTCATTACTTATTTTTTTCAGATAACTGCCTTTAGTCATGAACGATATAAAATGGTTCGAAGAAGCCGAAGCCGTAATTAACGACATTAAACCATTTGTGAATGAAATTTTTATATCCGATCATCAACCCGATATAGATACTATGATATATTTGAATTTAAAAACACATGAAGATGAAAAATTCCACGTGAAATTATGCGCATCTGGATTTGGTATCGTTGGGTCCAGTTATGATTCAGAAAATATTGAAATAATTAAGTGGTATGAAACCCCTTATGCAATGTTGTCAGCGATAAGTCAAAGTTACGTTGACCGATTCAAGCATTCTTTATTTGAAAAATTGAAGTGTTTAGAAAATACTTGAAGATATCAATTTTTTATAGAGGTATTATTTTTTTTTCGTATTATATTTTATTTATGGTTGATTTTCAAAATGAGGTTAACAAACATTTACATGGTTAATAAATGAGATATGAGATATCGCTATATTTTTTGTCTTTTAACAATTCTACCTTTACGATGTTACAATCTAAGTCATTTGTCTTTTGAGTTGTTAAATTTTTCAAGTTTTTAAATAAATTGTTTTTCAGTTAAATGACTTCTTATTTAAAACTACCCAAACTACCTCGTCTTGATTTTAAATTAAAATGAATATTTAACATTTTTACTTTTTAGAATTTTATTTTACAATCATACACAACATTAAAACTTCTTCAAACATTAAACATTTTATCGAACTTACATTGTTTTCAGACATACATATAAAAAATGAATGAAGGCATTTACAGCATGTAAAATTTCCTATGTGAAATTCAAAAAAAAATGTATGTCGATACGATTTTCAAAATTTTTCATGACTAGTTCGCGTGGAATGTATTTCTAATTTTTCGTGAGCATTATATTTTCACATAGGAGAATTTCGATACAATGAAAACTTAGAGTATAAAAACATACACTTATTAAAAATAAGAACAAAAAATCGCATAACGCGTACATCATCGGTGAAAATTAAAATGTTACATTATAATTTTTGAGAGATCTGTTTGTAGGTGTACACGAAGAAATTAATATCGGACGGAGGGTGGTCGTAAAGTATTTTCTTTATCTGGAGCAATATGCGAAATTCTTGGTTGTCTCACTGATCCTCGCATAGAAGAACGGTAGCTAGCTAAAGAGGAGACGGTAAACGTCCTACGATGCTTGGATTTACAACGGAAGTAAGTATGAATGAGAGTTCTTCTGTATTTATCACTCATAGCGCAATATAATAGGAAATTTGTTGCTGAATTTATACACATTAAGAAATTACATATGTTATGCAAGCCGTATTTGTAATAATATGCTGCACTTTTTTCCGGCGGCGTATAAAACGCAGATACCATCAACATTATAGCTGTAGGTGTTTGACATACGATGAAAAGTACCACCACCGCAACCAACGCCATTGTTATTTTATTTTCTTGTTTTTGTCTGCTACCTATTCCACTTTTCATCTGAAATGATACGAAAAAAATTGTGTAATTTTGAAAGAGTGATAGGTATTTTTTTTCGAAAATCTAAACTTGGAAAAAATTTATTAGTTACATATATCTCTTTAATTTCTAGGGCAATCTTAGTTTAAGAGTTAGTTTACTCTGATGATAACATGAAAAATAAGTATGCGTGTTATTTATTTACTATGGCTACTTCGAATTTTAAAAATAAACGAATGCAAATGACGTAAAGAACGTAGTACATATACTAATTCTTGCGCGGGTCTAATTTAGTCAGACGTTTACCTTAGCTTGTAAAATAGCCAATTTCAATATCATTGTAGTCTTCCGGCGTTTGTTAATTTCCGGTCATTTTGTTAGAATTTGGACAACTTTATATGCTTTGCGAAATCCAAAAATACATATTCGTAATGTATTTTTTTGAAAAAAAATTCTCTGTTTGAATATAAACATATTTTTTACAACTTATTACCTCGTAAAGTTATCATGTAATTTTCCTCTTCAAAATCACATTTTTCCTGTCAACTATTCGCTTAAAAAGTGTTTTCTTATAATTGTGAAGTTTCATTTGCACATATTTTATACAAAATACTCACTTGCGTTAGACTTTTCTGTTGCTTTCTGCTGTTCCTTACCGCTTCTACCAAAAGAGTGTTGAATATAAGAAGTGAGAGCAAAGGAATGAATACGAAAGCGAAAGCTGTAGACCAGTAGTAGAAAAGTTTGTAGAAATTATTGCTCCCAAATTCTGTTTGATCCAATGTAAATTGTTTTTCATTTTTGTGACACACTTTCCATTCAAACGGTGTGGTAACGGTGGCCAGCAAATTCAAAATTGCAACGCATGCTATTACCTTCCTGGCTCTAGATTCGGTACAAGAAACTCGTCCTCGTAATGGTTCACATACAGCAATGTATCTTTCTACGGTGAAAGACACCGTAAGCCAGGTGGAAGCGCCGCCTGAAATATGTTATTTTTATTTACACGACGTTTACGTATATTAACCGAGGGCTCGACTTTTTTAGATGATTTACATAGATTACGATGTCGAAAAATAATACGTTTAGAAATTTGCAAAAAAGGCGAAAAATCGAATGATTTACTTTGCTTAATTATTGTTTTCCGGTATCTACGTATTTTATGATTCGTTAATAAATTTCAGTCAATCGTGAATTTTTTCGTTTCTTTCTACAACGCTATTTACGTATATTTGCTTAAATTAGATAATAATTTACGGAATTCAAAATCATTGTAATATTAATTAAATGATTTACTATCTCACTTGATGCCTCGTTAACTCGTAATTTACAATTTGACATTTTTTTCTTATCTTCAAAATTAGTACCTATGCAGCCTATTTCCTTTTAGGGCCTTTTTTTTACTAATAAATTAAAAGAAAGCGTTTTAAAAAGAATTTAGTCAGATAAATGGTAATTTTAAATCCTGCCTCGGTCATAATTTAGAACGTAATTTTGATTACGTTCCGCGATATAAAAATTGAAAAAAAAAACACCGTTTCGTTGATTTGAAAAATTTACTTTCACAACGAAAAGGAATTTTTTAACTGTCATGAAGCATCTACTTATCAGATTCATCTGACAATTCAATACTTTCCTCTTCAGAAAATCTGATAATTCTTTTTTTTTCTTTTTTGAAAAATAATCTGTCTTTTGTTTGTATCTCAACCGTGCAAAAAATATAATATGCCAGTCTTTAAAGGATACGAAATAATTTAAAAATTTTCAACATATCTGTCGTTCAAGCGCAGAATTATTTACTTTTTTCTATCAAACAGAATTCGATGAAAGTACGCTTCAATAGGAGTTAATAAGAAAATAACGTAGGTGTTGTGTAATAATAACACATAATAAATTTACTTACTGCTCGCATCAATGGACCAATAAATGAATGGTAATGTTTTCCAATACAAGTATTTCTCATCCATCCCAGAATAATGCTGCAGAGACAGCAAAAGGAAGCACATCAAGTACAGCAAATCAGTGACTGCTAAAGCGGTCAGGTAGATGTTTGTTGTTGATTTCATGTGACGTTGTATTAAAACTCCAATCGTCATTAGATTACCCACTGCTCCGATGGAGAAAATTATCGGAGTTAATATGCGATTAATCCAGAATCGCGTCGCGACTAAGAAAACAATCTCAGGACTGGTGACATTTGTTGGTGAAGTTTCGTTTGGTCGATGACAATAAGCTGGAACAAATCATTTTAATTTTCAGAAATTTCACGAATGGGACGTGTTGTAATTTTCTCAGTGGTATCTTAAATTTCCGCGCAAAAGACGGAAAAACTATTATCAAAATACTCCCATGATTAGTATATTTCCTTTTATTGGTCATTCAGTCTTTCCCGTCACGACTTACGAATATAGGTAAGAATACGTGGGTAATAAAAGTTTTTCAGTTTTGCGTGCTCTTACGAATAATTATTAGATTTCTTGTATAAGAAATTCATGATGTTTTCCTCGAGAAGAAAAATGGAAATGAGTTTTCTTTGAGACATTTTACCGCGTTCAATTTCAACTTGAAAATCATAAAATGACGAATACTTCGGAATAATTGTGCGAATACGTTGTATCTAATGCTCAAGTCACCTAGAAAGGCTAAACAATTAGACATCTACATAGCGACTGTTTAATTAATTGATCTTTATAAATTGGTCCAATCTCTATTCTCTAATCACATAATCAATCACAAGTTTGGTTGTTGATATTGATTACAAATTCAAGTTGGTAGCACTTATTTAGATAATTTAGTGATCAATGTTGCCAACCAAAAATATTACACGAAAATCCTCTAAAAGCAAAATTAAGAATAATTAGACACCAATGTTGCCAACCAAAAATATTACACGGAAATCCTCTAAAAAATGGATTAAGAATAATTAGACTTCCGTTGCATAAATATTATGTGTTTGATGGTGTTTGAATAATGTGTTTGATGCGTAGCGATGTGATAAATGATTATATGCGACATACTCCTCGTAATCTTATTCACCTATTTAAGTATACTCCAACGCTTAATTCACCACGCTTCTTCTTTACTTCTCTTCCAAATTTTTAACATTCTTTTCGGGTGAAAATCGCGACATGTGTTTCTTCTGCTACGTCAATTTGATAATAATAAACTTTCTATAGTTTCTTGTTTGTTTTTTTCCTTCGCCATATCGCAGATTTTTTCAGATTTTGATACATACGTGCATGCTGTTTCATTTTTTCATCAATATTGATAAAATATTGCAAACTTGACAAACAAACCGAAATATTCGACGAAAATGTTGCATAAATCTTTCAGCCCTCTGAATTGATTTAAAAAGTTTCCATACTGAAAAACCTCTTATCAACGGAAGTCCGAAGACATATCATTTGAGTCGTTGAGTTAAGAGTAAGAGGAGGAAATTTATTTATATCAAAATTCTTGAAATTCAACATCTCAGGATGTCAACTATCACAAAAGTGTTACACATTTATGTAAAAGTTCACGTATACAGCAATTGATGATAACGAGTGTTTGGAAATTTTACGATTTGATCGTAAATGTTACTTTGTCATTTTTACATTTCGGCGTGAAAAAATAAATGTGCGATCGTGTGATGCATGTCTCTCTTTGTTGTAAAGTACAGTAACAAGCGTGGTTAAACTGATTATTGTACGAGTTGGTGCCAAAATTTACTTTTTGGCGTATTGCTCACTTAATTTTTATTCATCTTATCTCTATGTTAACCTTCATTAAATTTGTACTTTTCATTTGCTATTTGAACTTTATATTCGGGGATGTAAAAACTTGCACTCGCATGTCTTTTCTATGCGTAAAATACGCGTTAAGTATCAATAAAAAAATCCATGCGGAAGAACCAACATTTTGATTGAATTTTGAAACGGGCATTGCAATATAAATATGTATCTTCATAATCTCCTTTATTAATTGCGTGTTTTATGCTTCGTATTTAATGTTATATATTTTAGGATTTTCAAACTTACATATAAAAGTTGAAATTTTATTTACTTTGAGTAGTAATTTCATATAAATAAGTTATCATCATATCAAATGATATCATTTTGTGAACCAGCGGGCAGAAAGCTTGTAAAGTATACAATTATATGTTTATGCCTTTCAGCGGAATTTCTAATACAGAACATCTGTATTGAAAAAGTTTTGCAATTTTAAAGACAAACTCTTGTTGAATAGAAAATAACTTCGGATCGAAATATAGAGATAGTAAAGTGAAAAATATTTTTTTCTTTAATGGTTCGCCATCTGAGTAAAATATGTATATTGTGGGTATACTCGTATCTTAATTTCGTATGTAATTTCGTCGGATCCGTTTTCCGCAAAATACCTCTTTCGACGCTTTTTACTGCTTCAACGTGTATAATCGTGAATACAACCATTGAAGGTCATAAGAAATTTTTCGTTTTAATAAATCTACCATATTAGGTCATTTTATTTCAATTTATTATTTTTACCCGAAAGAAATAGAGTTTAAATTGACTTTTGAAAGTCAATTTAATCGCACGTATTATCTGCCCTCTTGGCTTGGTTTTATCTTTAGCCTTTGCCGATTGCTTGAATTTTAAATACGTTGCTGTAAATTTGACCCATGTAAATAATACGCCTACAATAATGGCTGTGAATTTTAATTACATTTGGAAGCAACGTTTATGTGCACCATGAACAACACGCGACATTTTCAGAGAGTAATTCGAGCGAGAATTGGTCCATTACAGTTTTCAAATACTTTAATTAAATTTTTTTCTTCTTGATAAAATAATCTTTAAAAGGTTGGTATACATTTAAAGGAAAAGTTGTAAAACAATTATATTTATAATTAAAAAATCTTTGGAAATCTGATTTTTTTGAAAATTATATCTGTATAATTTTTTTTCACAGATAAATTAGATATGCAACTGAATACTACACGATCTCTCAATAATATTCTGCAACGCGACGTAATGGTCTCGTACTTGTTATCTTTTAATTTCCAAACTTATTTTTTCATAGCGACAAAAAAACTCCTCAAAACACGGTGTCGCGAATATTCTAAATCTCAATCATTAATGAAAACGCTAAATTTCAGCAGATAATGTTTAACGGACTTGGGATGAAGGTGCATTTTCGTGATTAAGAAGTAATGAAACGTAAACATTTTACGCTATCTTTTTTGTTTCCTGCACGTTAACTTTCACAAAAAGGCCTTTACATGATTACGTTTCGAGAATTCGGTAAAAAATTAGCTAAAAAATTTTACGTCACGGTTTCATGTTCCAGAATAACTTTCCTTTAGTGTTAAAAAATAAAAGAAATGACTTGTTCGACTTCAACACAAAAAAGTACAAAAAAAATCAACTTTCAGCCAAAACTCTCGTCGTTTCTTTCAACAGGTGCTTTTCCGTTTGAAATTATCTCTGTAAATATGTTTCTCGTCGATATTTTCCTACTTCGTTTATTTTTTATACGTTAAAATCTTTCATGTCCTATTAAAAGATTTATTATTCGATTTTGAAAAATAAATGAAGTAATTTAAGCGATAATTAATTAACATGTTTACACGTACAGTATTTACATTTTAGCTATGAACTTTGCTGATGTTTACGCAAGAAAGAATTTTAAAAAAAGTTAAATTGCTTTAAAAATTCAACTCTTTTGGGAATTCAGGTATAGTTAATGATTTTATTCGTAAATAAGATCGCAGCTGTGCTTTGAGCAGTTAATTAATATTTAGTTCAAATGTTTATTTTTATACGATACGAATATCCATTTTGTCAAGTGTCATACGTTACGAAGTCCTTTACCTGATTTCAATTAAATTCTTTTATTTGAAAAGTAACAACAGAAAGGGTAGACAATTTGTTACATTCTAGACCACAGATTAATTTATGCTTGTAACGGATCCTTTTATAAAGTGCTCCTGGGTTGAATGTTTTCAATTTGTTACTATTTTCGTTAAGATTATTTACGCCAGCTAACATTGCCTTTTTAATCTTTTAATTAAAAAGATGGTCCGCCATGGAAAAAAAGTCAATTTCCTTTTGGAAATAATTAAATTTCTTTTTTTTAATATAAATCATCGGAGAACAAATTTTTTGAAATTTTGAAAAACTTACGGCTTACGGATAAATTGCTTTTGAATAAAATGGCAACATTGTATTTAATCTTCATAAAATGAAACCGGGGGTTAAGTCGATTGAAAATAATTCGTTCATTACGAATCTGTGTTGACTTAATTGAGTTTCTTTCATTCTAGTAAATGTTACAAATTTTCGATTGAATTTATCAATACGACTTTATTGAAATGTTTACAGTTATCCTCGGTGTTATCTGTTTAATTTTTAATGAGATCGTAATTCAGTTTTTTAGATAGCTTCTGATGATCGGTTTAGAAATACGAATCGATTTGATAAACGTGATTGTGACGAGAATGACAAAAAGAAAAGGATAAATCGAATATATAAAACGGAAAGTAATCAACGTTTTGCTTTAATTTATATTACTACTCTAATTTTTTTTTGTTTCGAAGGATTTAATCGTCTATCGCGATTTTCATATTGTGGATTAATATCACGAAAAGAGATTTCCTCATTTACGAATGATTAAACGATAAAAACTTTATGAAATATTAAAAATGATTCAAACTATGAATAAAATTAATGACATTCATTAAATTAAATTCGATTATTAAAAAAAAATTAAAGCCATTATATTGAAATTTTCACACTCAATGGTCGCGTTTTGTCGAAAAAGTAAGGGCGCGTTTACATGAAGGCGTTTAACGCGCGTTTCTGTCCGCGATTCCAGAACTATCTCGTCATCTGCCTGTTCGCGCGGTAGTCAGATATGACAGTTCAGGAATCGTGGACTGAAACGCGCGTTGACGCGCGTTAGGGCCTGTTTACATGGATGCGTTTCTGTCCACGATTCCTGAACTATCATATTTGACTCTCGCTCGTACAGGCAGGTGCGATAGTTCAGGAATCGTGGACAGAAACGTGCATTAAACGCCTTCATGTAAACGCACCTTAATTTCGTTGTACGTAGAATATTTCGCAAAGGGCCTGCTGACAAATTATCAACGTACATTGTGGAAGCGTACTGAAGCAGAATTATTTTCGGTCAGCATTACCTTCCGTGTATCATTCTGTAATGTGTTTATTACTTGTTTTTATCTTACAATTATGCTTATAAAGCGGAAGCACTTACGGCGAAGAAAATTTAGTGTACGACTTGAAAAGCGCGTGCATCGCTATGAAAATATAATCTAATGCAAACATCGCTTCGTAAACCATTTAAATCAACGTTAATTTTCTTCAAATAAATTCAACAGTTTTCCCAATAACCATAAGTTCATATTTAAAATAGCTTTAATTAATAAAGAAATCAAACAATAGCTGTGAGCTAGCGTGTTTCATTCTAATGGATGAATTTCTGCGTTGGAAACTTATAGCATGGTCGTTAATAACGTGCAAATTCTGTAAACTAAACTATTTCATTCCAAGTTTTCCTTCAGTTAAATTAATTTTAGTTATAAATTTACATTGCAAATAAACAAACATTTTTAAATAATTTCCATCTCGGAGGTAATGATTCCGTTTTTTCTGCAAAGCGCCTACGCGAATTATCGAAATTGTTTTTGGTCGCTTTTGTGTAATGAAAATACCCGCGTAAATATTGGTTGATTTGCAAAGTTTTTACTCTCGATGGAAAAGTTGAACGGAGATGATGAATTTACGAAGCCACTTAGCGGCATTATCTACTTAGGTCAATTTTTAAAATTATTATGCCATAAAGAGCTTACAAAGAAATGATTTTACTTAATGAATTTCGGTTCGCTTCGTGTTTTTGTTGTGTTTATAGGTTTCTTGAAAAAATCTCATTATAGCACATTTTTTTTTTTAACAACAAAGGCTATAAGCGTTGTAAAAATGTTTTAAACACGTATTGAAAAGTATTCGGATGGGCTTTATTTGAACTTGAAATTACAATATATCGTTTTTAGTGCTATTTAAAAATCCACCAAGGATTATTTTAGTACCTCTTTTAAAATGACTTTGAATTATATGTGAAATGTTGAGTACTTTTTTGCTTAAGCTTCGTATTACACATTATACCTATTTGTCGTACTTGGAAAATTTGTTTCGTTCTTGGTCGTTCTCTCGATGAAATAATACAACGTGTATCAATTTATGAAGTAAACCCGAGAAATGAATTTAAAAGCTATAAAATTTTTCATTGTAAGTGAAAATATGTAATGAAATTCTTAATTGATTCCACACGTTTGTAATTACGGTGAAGAAATACTTCAAAAGCGCGTATAGATTTTCCTAATTCGTTTTCAACTTTTCTTCACTTACCTACAGCATTCTGTGGTCTGATCTAGTCATTTATGTTGATTACGCCGTATTATTATACTATTGTATGGAACTTTGGCGGAGTTCGTGACAATTTTGGTAATTTAACTTGGCCCTATTATTAACACAGTAGTTGTCCCTTTTAATTTTTATTTGTAATGTAACTTCGAAGAAATAGGAATTGAACTTTGACAATGAGCATATCAATGTCTTGAAATTTACACGTAAAATAAATTCGTGTATTTAGAAGACCGCCGGACGTTGCCATTTTGTTATTTTAGAATAAAATTTTTACTCGTATGTAATCTTGTTTTTCGAAGTTTTATCATTGTTATTTTTTATTACTATTTTTTTATTTCAAGAAATAACTAGGTAGGTAATAAAATTTACGAACGTGTATCTGTTTTATTCAAGCAGGTAAATACTACATAGTTTGTAGTTTGTACCTTATTACTCACTGCGTAAGTATGTAATTTCGTAGGTGTTTCTGCGGAGAAATAATTCAGCTCTTTGAAAATGACGGTGTCAAATAATCACGGTAGATTTTCCGTTTTGTATATGTATTATGTACCGAGCTACCCGCTATTAAAACACTCCAATCGCAATAACCTGTCACTAAAATCCCTCAGGCACTCTTCGCTGTGTTAGTTTTGCAGTACGTCTACAAGACCACTTTGTATTTCCCTTTTACAATCAGTTGCAGAAAACTCGGAGTTTTTTATTTTGCTCGTGTTGAAATGTTGTCAAAAAAGAAATGAAACTGATTTCTCGAATGGTCGAACAAATCGAAATAGTTTATTGACAGATGTTTTCGAGTTCTTGTTTTAAGACGTGGTTGTTTGTAAAAATTATTTAAACACATAAACAGATTTCAGAAGCTTTGATAACCAACGGAATCGATTTATTGCTTGAAATCTTGTGTCGTACTGCATAACTTTTTAGTAACAATCGTTTAATCAAGGGTAGTAGAACGAGATAAGAAACGAAACGAGAAACGAACGAAACGCACTTTTTCCAAAAAAAAATTGCTGTAAACGTTATACGAAACTAAACGATTTTGTTTGGAAAAAAGTAACAAAATGTGGAACGAAACGAAATACTTTATTTCGTTTCCGTTACTGTAATTTTAAACGTTCAATTAGTGATTTTTTCATTATTTTTCAACGAAATATGTATTTGTTTAGTGCTCCTACCGAGATACTTTCAAGAAAATCATGCTACAAGGTTTATCATGAAGAGAAGTAATCACAGACACATCATAAGTTGATCTTTTTTTTTGTTTGTTTTTTGTTTTGCAAGATGAATTTTCAAAAAAACGAAACGAAACGAAATCATTTTAGTGAAGAAACTAAACAAAATTTGAAACCCCATCGAAATGTCTTGTGAAACGAAACGAAATGATTCCGTTCCACCAATCTATGTTTAATTGGTGAATAATTAGGTATCATTTTTGAAATTCGCTTGCATAATATGTTTTGGTAAATCGTCAAGAAAGTGATAATGGCGATTTGTCCATGGTAAAGTAAGTCTATAAACAATGGTTTTGTTATGACTATATGCCATACGGACATGCGGTGACCGTAAATTATAGATAACGCGGTTGACTTCAGTGAAGAACTAATGTAGGTAAAGTTGAAAACTTGGATGTGGATGAATTTGTTTAAAAAGTTAATGCTTTGAAATGTCTGCGTGTATCACCTGTATCAGTATCCTGTGATTTTCAACGATTATGAATTAATAATGTGATTAGGGTTCGGCAGGAGCTAATTGATATTTCGATGAACTTGTTAAACAAAAATTCTCTACGTTTTGAAAATTGCCAAAAGCGATAAAAATTCCATCATGCGTGTATTTCCACATTACATTGTAAATCAACCACGCAAAACAAAAAGAAGTACAGTTTGATTGCATTTTCCTTGAAATACCAATTTCTAAAAATATTCCTTTGAGAAAATTAGTATAATCGAAGATGGAAATTCGTGAAGAAAAGTTGTAAAATAGTCGTATGTCTTGTGAACCTTTTTTTTTTCTTGAAAGCATCTCATCGTACAAGTCGGTATTACGCTTCAATAAACTAATGTAAGCTGAATTGGTGGTGCTTTGCATTAAGAAAGCATTTCTACGGAGTTGGCTCTACGACTAACCGATTCAAATAAATATGTACTCGTACTACGATAAATTACTTCAGCCAGGAAACGACTGATACGTTCTTGGTGTTTTAACACAAGTGCTTTTAAAAATCAAGCGTAAAATAATTAATACTGAAAAACCGCCTGATAAAGTTGAAATATTTTATTAGTCGAAACATCGTTCATTTCGTAGATGAAAAAACACTCGTTTGGAAATTTTTAATTTTTTCGAAATAAGTGAAAAAAAATTGATAAGCTTTTATTAATCATACACCAACAATTATAATACACCAGCTGTAAGCTCATGCACACTAGAATTATTTAAAAAATTGATAAAAGAAACAAAAAATTATATTTAAACAAACAAAAAAAAGCTTGAAAATTAAAAAAAATTAGAAAAAAGTCACTTTACCGATATCTCCCATTTTGTGATGTTCGATGCTGAAGATTGTATTCGAAGTAATTTTTTAAGTATAAAATTTTAATCCCAAAAAACGTGCTATGGGTTGATTACGTATGGAAAATTATTCCGAAAAAAGAAACAGAAAATATTCCGTTCACACTTTTCATGTTTACGTAATGTAATTTTTTCGATAATAGTTTTCGGTTAGTTTTCGGTCGTAAATTTTACGATCAACGACGCCGAAGATATCACAGCACTGAAACACGAATATCGGTCCCTATCCCCTTTGACTATGTTTCGCGTTGTTTGAAAATACCCTCCGCTGACGAACTTGCCTGTAGTTTTCTTAAAATACATCTGTACAAGTTTAAGCGCATATTTTCAGACCCGCCGGAGAATTGGGTTGTGAGTTTTTTCGGTAAATGAACGACATTTTCCTTAATGATGTTGATAAAGTATGAACTTGATGACAGTTGAGTGATATGTGAAGATGAAACTTTTACCTATGTTAGCAAAATTCTTGTAATATTGCTGCACGAGTTAACATACGAAAACTGTATTATTAGGTAAACTTAATAAAAGTGGATTTTATTAATATCTTAAAATGGTTTAAACGAAAGCTATTAATTCCGTTTCGAAAATTATCAAATATCGTCAAACTACACAATGCCGGAATAGCTTTTTGTAATGAAAATGAAATTAGGCTTATTTTAAAGCGATATTTTCTCGTTTCTGTTGTCATTTTGTAAATATATACACGCTCATTCAAATCTCTTTTCTTATCTTTAAAATAAACTCAGCAATGTAATACTAACTTAATTTTGCGAAGAAAATGGAATCGTTAGTTAATTTATGACTCTCTTGATACTGGAGAATTCCAATTTTGGCGAAATACAAATACAATTTTTTTACGTACCTGTTTAGTAGTCGTTACTGTTTATTTACATTTACCCATAATTTATAGCTCTATTGAGTCAAATCTGCAGTCGAGACCGATTTGAAATATAAAACGCTCTAACGCTTTCGAAGAAATTCACGTAAGTATGAAATATTCGCTCATCACATCAACCCCTTGTCAACACCGCGTTACTATTTTTGACGTTTTTCCCACCATAAAAAATACAAGGGTTTTTCAAAACAAAAGAAAAGTAAATAATAAAATATAAAAAAAAACATTACAGCGAGCATACCATACTCTGCTTTCAATTATTACTTTCATCGTGCAAGGTGGATACATCGCATACCTATTACCTATACCTACCTATTGAAGTTTAATCCGCGAATTTATTCAAGTGAATTATATTCGTACTTTTTTGATAACCAGCGAAGCGTATCACAAATGAATTTTTCGAGTTTCTCATCAAAGTATCTCTTCGTTTTAAGATATCAAAATCATCGAACAAAACGTTGCGATTTTTTTTTCAACAAGCATTGCTTCCCTTTTGCAACATACTGTAATCATTAAAATTAATCCTGAAATTTCAAACTTTGCAGTTTGTTTCCCAAAGAAATAATTCAGCTGGAATAATTACTGATTAAGTGCGCATCGAAGACCTATACATGATTTATAACGATTATCCGCCCAATATTAATATATTTTTTATTAAAAACTAAAAAAATACAGTAGATAGGTAACCTAACATGTTACCTATTAACTTTAGGTACTTCCTCAAAAGAATTATAAAGGATAGACGACAAAGGAATCTTCTCAATAAAAACCTATTACACACGAACGAATCACAAATATCGATTTACACTTCATGTAAAAAATTACGTTCTCGATAGCAACATGTGCATTAAGTATTTTCTTCCCAGCTGATTCGACGAAAAACTAAAGAGGTGGTTGGGTACTGGATACGAATCACGTCACATGTTTAACCAATTCGTGGTGTTATTTCATTAAATAAAAATAATGCAACAGGTAAAACGTTTGAATAGTGACCGCGCATCATTCCAAACGAAACTAGTTTCAATTCTCGAGCCGCCAAAAACACTTATCAGTTCGCTCGGTAACTGGTATTTTGGAAAAGAAATAAACTTAACGTAATATAAGCATTTTTTTATGCTATAAAGCATTTTAGTATCGTTTTATTCATCGTTTAACGCGGTTGAAACTGAAAGTATTGTTTCATGGTACTTGATTGATTTTATAACTCTTGCAAAATGATTTATAAAACTTTGATGTTTTGTTTTTTACTTGAGGTACTTGATTATCAATCTTTTTCTGCAAATTTGTCGAGCAATAATCAAGATTAATTTGATAATGTTTTTATAGATTTTTGGAAGAGTATCGTCGAATTGTATTTGGTATGGACGGTGTAATATAGATGAGAAAAATCGTGTACAAAATTGTCCGTATAATGGTACAGCAAAGCCGGCAGATAATGAAACTGAAGACATCCTTAGAACGTGGTGCCCACATATGCTCCAAGGTAACATTCGTTTTTGTTCTAATTGTAGGTTAATTTTATTAAATTTTTTCTAATTAAATCATAGTTTTTACTTCTTATCAACACTACGCAAATTCTTGTTTCGTGATTAACGAGAAAGCACATGTTTCATTCTGATATCTTTATGCTTCCGTGAGTAATCGTCTAGATTATTATATATTACCGGAGTATGATTTCTCTGAAACCGGTTTCATCTATGGTGCATGAGTTATACAGTAATATTTTGATATGTAACGTAAATTCATTAATCCTATTTTCTTGTTAATTAACGCCTAACTCTTGGCTACGGTAGATTCCCACGATGTAGGTATCATCTGGACCAGATACCTACTTTGAAATTCAGTTTTGCCAATAGAAAAAATTACAAAATAGTTTATCGGGATACGCGCGTTGAATATCGAAATTTTTACGTAATACGTCGATTTATGTTGTAGGAAGCTAGGTACTTCAAAAAAAAAATTATTTTTCAATTTCATCCACCTATCGCCATAATATATGTACTTACTTCGTTTTCGGATCTTTTATGCCAAGCAACGAAATTATTATTTAAAACCTTTTACCGTGTATTTATATTTTACAGAGAAATTTTCGAATTTACATTTTCACTTTTGAGGATACTTTTTCCTCGACGGTTTATTCCATAAAAAGTGGAATGAATTTAAATAAACTTTTCGGTGTATCTTTGGGGAGACGGTGTCAACGTTTTATATTAATAACTTACGTATTTTTTTCACCTTATTTAAGAAGTTTCAGTTTTCGGATTTCGTTTTTGTTTTTTAAAATAAATTTCGTAATACATATCATTTTAACACGTACTTTATTTCGAATTTTCGTCTCGTATGTAAAGAACTTTTTAAGTAGAAACACCTGTTCGGAAATTGGAATAAAAATAATTTCATGTACTTTTTAGAAATTATTGCATAAATTAAATAGGCAATAGGTGTAGACAATCATTTTTTTTACAAGGTTATTAAATATAGGTACTGGAACACCCATATACGTTTATACATTTAGACGCATTAAATTAGGCTGTGTAAGATGTAGTACTAAAATATGATTATAAACGACAATTCATGTTCCGCGATGAAAAAAATCATAAAAATAATAACGGACGATAGCGCAAATTCTTCAAAACCATTTTTTGTTTTTATTTTGCTAGTTTAATATCTTCGATTTCCTTTCTGAAAAAAAATAAAGGATGAATCCTGGTTTATACTTAACTACGCAATTATGCGTAGACTTTACATACTTTTGATGAACTAAAAATTAGTACGTCGAGTTTTTTTCCACCTCTTATCAACCGTCACTTCATTATTTGCGGTAAATCTTCTGATATACCTATTGCTCTTTTTAAACTTTGAAAATTCGTCAAAAAACGAAAAATCTAATTTAGTAACTGAAAATTTGGGTTCAAGGGTTCTTTGATGTTCTCTTTCCACAATATCTGAGTTTCGTTAAAATTGGAAATTAACATTTGTGACAGAGCTCTTGCTAGACACCAAAATATGCATTGAGATTTCATCAGCAAGAAAAATCTTGCAACCATTTTTTAAATTCGTATCTCCGCAGTGGGAGAGAAAGAGGGGAGCATGAATGCCTCTTGATATGAAAAATTTCATTTTTATACTGTAACGGGCCATATTAGAAAAAAGGAGAGAAAAAAAAATTCCGGCATAGACGGGATTCGATCGGTCGACCATTACGCGACGCGAGTATGACTGTACCGCTTCTGATACTCACTTGTAAAGTGTGTCGCGTAATAGTATTTATGATCGATCCATCCACTGATTACACTCATTATCATAATTACAGTGCTTTAAATGTTTCATATAGGAAACAGTGATTAATTGCCAGTTTGCATTGTTTAACATTTCTCTGTTGAAATCAAACATATAAATGCGTCTTGTCGCTCTTTTGCACTGTTCAAGATTTTCTCTCTCTACATCAAACGTGTAATTCCCTTGTAATACTGGAATTCACAAAACTGAAATTTGCGCTTGTATTATCAAATGTAGTTTCATGTAATAGTGTTTTTTCTATGTTGGATCACTTCACGTTTCATCTTAGGGTGGCTGGGGTGGGGGGCAGAAGGGGTCGAATAGAACTATTGATTATATTACTGACATGGGCGTTTTACATGTTTACTCCAAGTAAAATAAAATCTTTGAGACACGATTTTTTTGGCTCCACATTTTAGGGGTCGGTGCCCCCTGAGAAGGAATGATATGAAAAATGTTATCTCAAGATGAAAAAGTGTAGTACTAACGAGTATCTACTGATAGACACTAAAATATTGAAATTTCATCGGTATAAAAATTCCCCAGCGAATTTCGAAAATTCATAGTTCCACAGGGGGGAGAAAAAGGGGAGCAAGAATGCCTCCCAGTCTCAAGAATTTTGTTTTTGAATCAATATTCATCATATCAAAATTCACGCTTCTTTAACGAATTGCAATTTACTTACAGTTTGCAACTATACTAACAATGTTGTTGGATAAATAAAAAAATGTACTTGATAAATACGCGTAGGTATTATTTAATTTATTTCTTTGAAATCAACTAAATTTTCAGATGGTCAGGCGATGACGTGTTGCGATACAGAACAGATTAGAATATTTAGCAATCATATATCTCAAGCCAAAGTATTCGTGGGAAGATGTCCTTCTTGTTTTCAAAGTTTTGTGAAATTGTTTTGCGAATTGACTTGTAGCAAAGATCAGTCTGATTTTATGAAAGTAAAATCGATTGAAAAAAATGTAAATGGTAAGTCTTGAGTAGTAATGGTTAATGTCTGTTCTTTTTAACAAGGTAACACTATCTACCTTTTTCATCCTCGTTTTTATGGGGTAGAATATGATGCCTTATCTGCGGTCCATCCTACCCACGCTATTTTTTTCCTTTGTAATTTTTTAATTAATCTGTTTTCTTGATATAAAAAATAAATTACGAATAGTAAAATTGTAAAATAGAGAAAGCATAGTATCGCTGAATCATCTGTAGATATAATATTTATAAAATTTTCTCACCAAAGATGATAGCGATGATACATACCTGTCATACTATTAATCTATGAGCACAATATCCATTTTGTCGAGGTTTTGCGTCATTCCCTTTACCTTTCAGATCTGCTTTTTTTCACATTAGGTATATTGCTGAAAACTCTAAATGATGAGATTTGTTATTCGAGAGATGTGTTTCGATTTCGGTGTCATAAGTTGTTTCGAATAAATATTTTCAAAATATCAATTTCAACGAGAGCATCCGAAACATGATATGAAATCAAATACGATATTATTTAATTTTTGTTTTCGTCAATCACAGCAAGTATGAATTTTTCAATTTTATTCACCCAAAAATGATAACGTTGGAAACATTAATTGAACAAAAAGCTCGAAAAAAGTTTCCCCTTAATATTTACCTAAAGTAATAATTTAATTTGCTGCTGAATGGTTAGTTAAATGTTTGAAGTTTCGTTTTTAAGCAGAATTATGAGAAACCACAATTCAGCAACGTTGCATTAATTAAGTTGATTTTTTTTTATTGAATTATCTCGAGCAAAAACTTCATTTATTTGTCTTTTGTATATTTCGGATTAACTAATGAGTAATGACATATCATTTGGAAAATTTATGCAATAATCGTTTTTATGATGTCGATTTCAAAATTTATCGAAGAAAATTATTTTTACGATGAAAGCTTCGTGACGGTTTTTTTTTTTAAATGAGACGATACTTTTAACAATAACCTTCAATTTTAGTATATTGACAGTAAGTAGATTTTCAGTGGTTGGATATCTGAAGTGATGACGTATGCTCTTTTGTGCAGACATTTTCCGCTTCTTTTTGTCATTATTCTTGGAGATAATATTTTAATGGTAGTGATGTGACATTAATTCCAATGTTACGGGAATATTTTCTGAAAAAAAAAAAATGAAATATTCTTATCGCCTGCGATTGTAAATTTTAATATCACCTTGAACAAAACGATTTCCCTGATCAAAATATCTCAACAGTGATATGTTTAACGGAAATTAAAAATTCAATCAAAATTATGGATATGATTCGGCGATACGTGAAGTTCGGTCGTGTTTATTAATTGCCATTTTGCCTTTTACTCAAGGAACGGATTATATCAATGCAGTAGAAGTGTTTGTTTCCGAAACGTACATAAATTCTACTTACGAAGCATGTCGGCAAGTTTCATTTCCTGCGTCAGGACAATTAGTGCTGGATCTCATGTGCGGTAGTTGGGGAGCCAATCAATGCTCACCTAAACGGTAATTCGAGCTTTTAATTTTGTATACTTAATTACATTTCAGATTAGGGGATGTTCCCACTACGAAGTTTAAATATACTTCTAGACGATCTAATAAAATAAACAATATCTTTTGACATTGAAAATAACTATCGGTCTTTTTTAAATGCATTATTCATACTTTATTTAAGGGAATTATGTATCGAGATGTTTACGTTGTTGAGATGAATTTTTGAATAATGAGGTATCTAATCTACCGAAGCATTCAAGATGGTATAAGCATTACATTTTTAATCATAACTATCTTCGAATAAAATTCGTCAAAAGGATGTAATATTATACGCTTATTTTCGAAAAAATATAACGTCATCAGCTACGTGAAATATTAACAAAAAGCATATCCCCATTGTAGACTGTTGTACGTCTTCATACCTTTTTTTTTCTACCTGTATACACGAGTATAAGATTTTTTAAGATGTTCAAAATGAGCGCACTTCATTCCATCTTGTTAAAAAAAATTATTTTACTTTGAGTTATCTTCTGTGCTAATTTCGCGATAAAAAATATTACTTTAGGGTAGATTTTTGGGATACGAAGTTGTAATTAATTAAGATAAAGTGAGGTATAATTCTTTAAACGTACTTTCTCGATAAATTCATCCAAATTGTGAACAGACACGTAAACTCGTTATAGGGGTCGCTTGTGTCTTGCCTTTTTTTTTCTTATTAATTTGTAATTGTTGGATGTAGCTACTTGAAAGGATGCGAAGTACCACCCGATGAGTTTTTTTCTCGTAATGGTGCATACAAGTAATTAATGATAATAATTTTTATGAACGCATATTAGAAGGTCAACGGTAACACGAAAAGCTTTACAATGAAAAAGAACGAGCTATAAGATTTAGCGAATATGTACCAATATGTTGCTGTATTAAAATGAGAATTGATTTTACTGAACGTTTTGTTTCGCAGATGGTATAAATTCATGGGATCGCCAGTGGAAAACGAATATACACCTTTTGAGGTGGATTTTGTAACAGAATTGAGACCAAATTCCCCTAATGTGTTGTTGAACTTGCCGACATTCAAATGTAACGAATCAGTGGATGTGAGTTGGTTTACTAATTATTCTACATATGTACTTATTAGTTATTACTGCTTTGTTAGCTATTTACTAATTCAGAAATGTTGGGTAGATTTTTACAGCACCGTGTAGCTGTATAGACTGCGAACAAAGTTGTCCCGTGTTTTTCAATTACGAAATTAGTTCGGAGCGAGCGAAAAATACGTTCTTCATTTATGAATATAATGCGGTAATTTTCCTGTGCGGAGTTATATTTGTCGGCTTATTTTGTTTTAAAACATTCCCCAAACGGAAATATCTCCGAGTGAAATGTTTAATTGATGATAAGAAATCTGGTATATAACTTTTTCGATTAAACTTCACGAAACCTGTTTGGAGATTAATTGCATATTATGCGAGTAGGTTCAGCTCAAAATGACGAAACTACTGAGTATTCAAATGAAAACGACGTAATCATTCCTCAGCCGGAGGTTCGTGATGTGAAATATGGCAAATTCGAGCATGTTTTAGTTGAATTTTTAACATGGATGGGAAAAAGTAAGTCGTAGATTTATCGAATAATTATATCTTTCGTATTATTTTCGTTGCAACATTTCAACAGGTTTCTTATCAAATTTGAAGAAATAACAGGAACAATTTTATGTAGCGAAATTCTTAAAATCACAACTTTGACTATCTTTCACGTTTGTTTTAGATTGTGCAACTCATCCATGGAAAATTCTATGCTGCGGACTAATTATGGTTAGCTGCTTGAGTTGTGGCATTATGTATGTAGAAATTGTCACCAATCCTGTTGAATTATGGGCATCCAGTACTAGTCAGTGTAGACAAGAACGTCAATACTTCAATGAGAATTTTGGTCCGTTTTATAGAATACAACAAATTATTGTTTCATCTAAAGGATTGAAAAATGTTAGTAAATGCAATAGATCAATTTTACAGTACTAAGGAATATACCAATTTAGAGAGAATCACAGATTAACCTACACAAACAAAGATAGCCCACTATATACAAAAAAGTGTTGCGCTTAAAAGGAGCTGGAAGAGCTAAAAATGGAGCTCGTTCATAGATAGCGCACCTACGTTTCATCTTTCCCCACCCAATATCTTGTAGTTTTACGCATGTGTGTATGTCGTTGTGTGTAACACGTTACTCAAATAACCAAGAAATTAAAGACAGGGGAGCGGTGTTTACAACGGTATTCATATTCAGCCTGCAATTTCACGTAACGCTATCTATCGTCATAGCGGTTATTCAGTATTTTACACGCAACCGTTTTGTTATACCAATGAGCTATCTTTGTATAGGTTAATCTATGAGAGAATTTATATTATCATAATTTTTTTTCAACAGTTTATTCATAACACGAGTAGTGGAGGATTAGAATTCGGACCAGTTTTTCACGAGCATTTTTTAAGGGATATTCAAAAGTTACAAAATGATATTTTGAAAGTACGTAAAGCAAATCAATGTAGTACGTACTACGTAGTAGGTGTGAAAATGTATTGATTTTTTTCAAATTTTCAGCTTGGTAAACCAAATGACGGATTAGAAAAAATATGTTTTTCGCCGTTTACGTTTTCCGGTAAAAAACCACCGAGGGCTGAAAAATGTCTCATCCAAAGTGTCTTCGGTTATTTTAAAACAATAAAATTTGACGATTATACAATCGAACGTGGATTTAATGTTACGTACTTGGATCAGATTTCGAAATGTGTTCAGTAAGTTTTAGATATATCTACAACTGAATTTATACGCGGTAATTATTCTGAATATAATTGCATCGACGTTTTGATTTGTTTGTCGTGAATTTCAGAAATATGTTCAATCCATTCTGTCTTGCTCATTATGGTGGTCCAATCGATCCTGCTATTGCTTTCGGAGGATTTTTATCGAAAGGAGAAATTTTGTCAAAATCTTCTTCATTTATTAAAGCTAAAAGTTTAATAATAACCATACTGATCAATAATTATCAAGACAATGAGAAATTGCAAGCAGCTTTAAAATGGGAAAAATTGTATGAACCGGTTTCGTTTCTAATTCCTTTGAATACTCCGGAGTAGTATAACTTTATGATATATTTTTTCATCAGGTTTTTAGATTTTATGAAAAATTGGACAAAGCATGATAAACCAGATTACATTGAAGTTTCTTACTTCTCTGAACGTGCTGTCGAAGATGAAATAGATCGAGAATCTCAGGCTAATGTTCTTGTAGTATTGCTCAGCTATCTAGCAATGTTTGCTTACGTAGCGTTAATGTTGGGAGATTTCAGATTTAATATAACTTTTTTGGTAAGTAAAAATTAATGACATGTATTTTTTTTTCAATTTTAATGCGTAAATTAGGTAATATTTTATTCAATTAATATCCCTGGAAAATTTCTCCTCAAAACGTATCTGTAAGCATTGTATTTTACATTTGTAAAAGTCATGTTGCCTATCGAAACGACATAAGGCAACATTTAAAAACGATTATCGATAAAATCATATCAGTGTTCTTTTATTTATTTTAAGCTGCATCTGCATTAACTTTTTATTCAATTTTCAGCTGGAAAGTAAAATCGTGCTCGGCTTAAGCGGTGTTATTATCGTATTTTCTTCTGTTATATCTTCCATTGGACTCAATAGTTTCCTTGGAATTAAAGTCACTCTAATTGCTTTAGAAGTAAGTAGTTCGTATTACCTACTCGTATATTTGAAACTATCATTTGAATGTCCAAATGTTACAGGTGATTCCTTTCTTAGTGCTGGCTATCGGTGTTGATAATATTTTCATTTTGGTTCGAGCTTTTGAACAAAGTCCAATGAATGAAAATGATAAATCAGTAGAGGAATATATTGGTAAAATTTTAGGCAAAGTTGGACCTTCGATATTACTAGCTGGATCTTCGGAATCAGCTTGTTTCTTTCTGGGTCAGTTAAAAAGCTGTTTTCATTCTTTTTTTAAATGAACAAACTAATTGAACATTCATTTATAGGTAGTTTATCAGAAATGCCTTGTATTAAAGCGTTTGCTTTATACGCTGCTGTTGCTGTTTTGATGAATATGTTTTTGCAGCTGACTTGTTTCGTTAGTTTATTATCTTTGGATTATAAACGTAAAAAGGTAAGTATTTCGTATGAAGTAATGATTTAGAATTAATTACGAGTAAACTTTTTTATCTTATTTCAGAATAATAAACTGGACATCTTTTGTTGCGTTCAAGTCAAACCTAAAGAATATAAACCATCGAATATATTGTTAAATATTTTCTCTAATTATTGTACCCCTACAGTTTTGCATAAAATTACTCGACCTATTATTATGATATTTTTCGCATTATGGCTTCTTTTGAGTATATCAGTGTTACCAAAACTCGAATTGGGATTAGATCAAGAGTTGGGAATGCCAAGTGATTCATTTCTTCTACCATACTTTCAAGTAATATTTTAATTCTATTGTAAATTCGTTGGTTGTGAAAAAGCGAACCACTAATAACTTAATTATGATTCAGGATTTGGGCAAATTTTTAGCGGTTGGTCCACCAGTGTATTTTGTAGTAACTAATGGGCTGGATTTAACTAATACTTCCGTCCAAAATACTCTATGTAGCGGACAATATTGTAATATCGATTCGGTTACTAATCAAATCTATGCAGCTAGTCGACATACGAATATGTAAGTTTAAAATAAACTTCAATATCTTTACGTGTTTATGATTAAAGGTACTTCTTTTTACTGTTTTTGTTCTTGATGATGTTTTCAGAACGTATATCAGCAAACATCCGTCTTCTTGGATTGACGACTTTTTCGATTGGTCAACTATTGCTGATTGTTGCAAAATTACAGCGGACGGATCTTTCTGTAAACATAGCAATGAAGGTTGACAATTTTTTCACCTTTTGCTAGAGAGAAGCCGAATTTTCGTAATTATTAAATTTTTATGCACAACAGAGTGTGATACGTGTAATGTAATACGAACGAATGACACGAATCGACCAATACCATCGAATTTCAAGAAATATCTGCCTTTCTTTCTCGAAGACAACCCTGACGAGAAATGTGCAAAAGCTGGTCATGCTGCTTATGCACAAGTAAATCTTGAATTTTAAAAAGTTTTCTCTACAGGTCTAAATCATCATTGATTTTTTTTTTGTTTTGTGTAGGCTGTAAATTATACGATAAGTGATGATAAGGATACCCAGATAAAATCATTTAATTTTATGGCTTACCATTCGGTTTTGAAAACTTCCAAAGATTATTATTCGGCTTTACGAGAAGCTAGAAATTTAGCTGAAAATATCACAAGAACAATTCGCTCGCGAGTAGATGGCGCGGAATCCGTGAAAGTTTTCCCGTATAGGTGAAATATCTTCATTGAATTTACGAATATGTTTAATTACTTCTGTTGATTTCTTTTAACTGTGGTGTTTAATTTATTTCAGTGTTTTTTACATTTATTACGAACAATATCTTACTATTTGGAAAGACGCTCTAAAAAATGTGGGCATTTCGCTTATCACAATTTTCCTTGCTTGTTTAATATTCACGTTTGGAAACATAACAGCTTCGTTAATTATTTTGATCACGGTTACGATAATAATTGTGGATTTGATTGCAACGATGTACTTTTTGAATATTCAACTGAATGCCTTGTCTTTGATAAATATTGTCATGGTGTGTATTGAAATAATTCTCTTGTAGTAATTTCTGCAATGTTGACAAAATTCAATTTATTTCAGTCTATTGGTATTGCCGTTGAATTCTGTTGCCATATTGTTCATCATTTCACAAAATCCAGCCAAATAAGTCGAATACAAAGAAGCAAAGATGCGTTAAATGAAATCGGTTCTTCGGTAAATAAAATAATATTTTTTAATTTTAATTCAATTTTAACAATTTTTATTTCAAATTTTATATCTTGATAATTTTTTCAATTTATTAATTTTCTTGTTTTAACTTTGCAGGTATTTTCCGGAGTCACGTTAACGAAATTTATTGGCATTTCTATTCTTGGTTTTTCAATTTCTGCTATCTTTCGAATATTCTATTTTCAAATGTACATGGCGATAGTGATTATCGGTGCATTGCATGGAATTATATTTTTACCTGTTTTGTTGAGTTATTTTGGTAAGTTTTAAATACCCATTGATTTAGTTGTTATGAATTCTATACATTTATTTTGATAGTATATTCAAATCTGTCTGTTCATGTTGTAAGAATAATCATATCTAATTAAATGGTGCTGTTTTCTATGGTATTAAATTTTGTATTGACAGGGCCTATGAAATCAACACGTCCATTGAATAGAAACAATAGCTCGTTGAATTAAGTTCGCTTCCAAATATCACCGATTCTTCAAATCCATTCTATGAGTTATTACCTCGGGGTGTTGCGTGCGGTTATTATTATTTTTACATTGTTGTTTATTTTACATTGTGATTTATTTAGTACCTATTCTAATTGTTGAGATCAGTCTTATTTATATTAAGAAAGATCGTTTTTATTTTTTTCATCATGATTTAACGTAAACTAAATAAAATTTGGTATGAATATTTTGTTAAGTTCACTTATATGCCTGTGTGGCTCTACCAATTGTTCCTTTTTGTACTAGTTGCACTACGCGGTTATTTGTGAGTTTTTTTTTAATCGAATAGGTATAAGAGATATTTTAATTTGTGATATTGGTGTTCTAATGTTAAAAATAAATTATTTTTTAATTTTCAATAAATCGTTGAAGTTTGAAGTAATTACTTGATAGTTATGTTAATCAGTTTTCGTTAGAGGTTAAAGTTTCGCATTTGTTTCAAAATTAAAATTATAGCTACTCATGGCATGTTTTATTAAATATAGGTTTTATTCTCTCGATACTTCTTCAGTCTTGCTTTCAACTTTTGAAACTAATATCCAGAGAATTTATTGTTTTAAATCACTCAACGTTGCTTACTACAAACGTTGAGGTTCCAGTGTTACCTGATTTAATTCATCGTTGTTATCCGTTTCTGATCGTTGAAATAACGCTGTCTTCTGATAAGGTTTACCTTGGCTGTATAAAATGTTTTTCTCACTTGAACATGTGCACATACATGTGATTTTTTATTTCAAGGTGTCTTACACCTATACTTACACTGACGCATAGTACAACCGTATTAGTAGCATGTAAAAATCATGTTTATTGTTTAAAAAAGTAAACTCTTTATTTTTTTCTTGATCGTTATCTATATAATTCGTAAAGAAATGATAAAAAAAAATCCACGCGATGAAGATTAATATGTCGCAACGCATAGTTAAATGTTTTCGTGTGTAAACTTTTTTGGCACTTTATCAACTATTACAGAAGAAAAAATGCTCGATTTTTACATGTGTTCCGATTCATTTATGGTAAAATTGAGTTTAGGTGTGATTTATGAATACCAACTTTCCTTGATGACCATAAGTTGTATTCGTTAATTTGGAACATTTCAATGATAAGCTTCGACGTAACTTTAACCGCCTACTTATTTCGAAGAAGACTAATTATTTTTGCCATCGAAAATTAAATATGCAATCTCTCAAGTTATTTTAAAATTAATAATCTAGTTCAAGTATTTGGCAGAAACTAAATTTTTTTTAGTAGGAGACGCGATAAAAATCCACGAATACATGTACAACTTTACGTGTTTGATTTGTTATCAGAGGTACCTTACTTATCTACTTGTGTACGTTTGATAGGTAATACAAAAGATAATTGTAGGCAATTTAAATTATTTTTCAATATGTAGGATTTTTTTGATATTTAGTATTTGTTTTGTTTTTGAGAAATTTTCAAAATAGAATAGGAGTGAAGTACTTTTTAAAAAATTTGATATTTCTACTCCTATGTAGAATATGTAAAGTAGAATATTCATGTAGAATGTAGAAATACGTAGAATATGTTTAAACTTGTGTAAAAAAATACCAACTCTTGAATGAATTTTTTAAAACGTCCAGAAAAAAGATTTCATGTAAGAAAAAAGTACCTAAATATGGCGAATTCTGTCTTTCTGTCTAAAAAGCAAATTTCTATACTCCAAATTTTCAAATTTAACCATGAAATGAATCCTTTTTTTGGTTTTTTCTTGGCAATTTTCGTTATGTCGTTCATTTGAACGATTTCATGCAGTAAAAAAGAATGAGTTCAATCTTACTTTTGCACCGCGAAAAACCATTTTCTTATCATTAGCCAATCAGAATGGCTTTTCAAATTATTTTACATTTTACATATGAAGAGCCGGATTCCAAAACGTGCTTAGTCCAAAAACTTTTTTTTTGGAAAATCGAAAAAAACTTTGTCAGATTTTTTGACGATAGAAATGAGGTGGTATTCATTGATAATATCATTCTTGAACATGTTCTGTATATGATGTTACTGATTATTCGATTCGTTTGACCCGCTTACGTGGCTGCTAATGGTTGGTAATGTGTGGGTGCATGGACTAAGTACTGTTTGGAAGGTAATGGGTATACTACAAAGAGACAAACCACGTTACTATTTAGTCTGGGAGCCCATCTGGTGAAAGTGACTTGAAAGGGTTGAAATTTGGGACCTGTCCTAAAAGTTAATGTGTATAGCCCCCTTTTCAGAAATACCAGTCTGCCGATTGGCCATTGCTGCTTTTGAGCACAGCGAAAGCTCAAAGTTTTGAGCTTTTGATGAACTTTTCACTGAAAAGGTTGATGGCTGGAAATGGTGCCATCTTATAGGATTTTTCACGCTGAATCCGAATATGCTGGTCTGGCAACCCCTAAGTGCTGCCTAAGGGGTGCCAGACGGGGTTAAAAGGGTAAAAACACGAAAAATCGTGTATTTTTGAAGGTAAATCTGAGTAAAAGTTTAGTAGGTGGCTAATGCGTCATCTGGTACCGCGAAACTGAATGTAGTGGTCATAACGCGAATTTTGTGACAATTCACGTTAATATGACTTGCGCGGAACCATCTTTTCAACCTTGTCGCTTCGCGACAAATTGAGCTAGGAAGATTTCGATAGCATCTTTGGAAAGGAAATTTCGTGTACTTTCCCTCTAGTATAATTATTTTTTTTTAGAAAAAAATTTTTATTGCAACAATTTGACTTTGAACGTAAACGTGACGCAAAAATACTCGTTTTTTTCAAAATTTTTCCCCTTTACCTCAGTCTAACGCCTCTTGCCGTAACTTTGGGGTTACGAGTTCGGTATATTCGGATTCAGGATGAAAAATCCTACAAAATGGCGCCGGTTTTAGCCACCTACTAAACTTTTACTCAGATTTACCTTCAAAAATACACGATTTTTCGTGTTTTTACCCTTTTAACCCCGTCTGGCACCCCTTAGGCAGCACTTAGGGGTTGCCAGACCAGCATATTCGGATTCAGCGTGAAAAATCCTATAAGATGGCACCATTTCCAGCCATCAACCTTTTCAGTGAAAAGTTCATCAAAAGCTCAAAACTTTGAGCTTTCGCTGTGCTCAAAAGCAGCAATGGCCAATCGGCAGACTGGTATTTCTGAAAAGGGGGCTATATACATTAACTTTTAGGACAGGTCCCAAATTTCAACCCTTTCAAGTCACTTTCACCAGATGGGCTCCCAGACTAATTTGTAAACAAACTGAACTATGCACAATGTTGGAAAGTGGTGGACTAAGCACGTTTTGGAAATGAAAAAAAAAAATCGAGTTAAAGCAGCGCCATCTGGCGGTGTTTTAGGGAGATTTTTCGGCTATTTGACATTGTCTCGATGAAGGGACATACTTCCACTACCGACTTCCAGTGCTAACTCGTTTTTCAATTTTTTGGACTAAGCACGTTTTGGAATCCAGCTCTTCATATTCTACATTTGATATTCTACAAATTCTACCCAAAAATGTAGAATACAACATTCTACAATTGTAAAATGACAACCCTGCCTACCACCTAATTTCATGACTTACATTCGAAAAGTCTTTAGTTTTGTCTACTTTCCTTAGCAATCAAGAATTCAAGTTCGATTTTCACCAATACCTACCAGTAGCGTAACTACACATTCCTTGGGGGGAGGGGGAATAGAAATCATAAAGCAATGTATATTTTTACAAAGGCTATAGGCAGATAAGCATTGGTGATCTGACTCAGGATCTAGATTTTCATGATATTTGAGTATTAGGTGAGTACCATCGAGAAACGTTCACGACCAGAATTTCAGCTCCCCTCTCCCCCGTTTTCGAGAAATTAATTTCTTATCAGATAGGAATTTTTTTCTCAAACTACAGTTTATGGAATTAATTGAAATTTTAATACATGGTAGACCCTTACGAGGGCCTTCCATGAAAAAATCAACAACCCCCACTCCAATTTTTTCCTCTCCAAACGGGCGTTTTCGACTTCATTTATTTTTTTTAAGTGTCTATATCACTCGGCAAAATTTTCAAACTTTATTTTTTCGATGTATTTTTGACCTTTAAATGTCATATATATTTTTTTTAAATTTTGCCTCCCCGAGGCCGTGGTCAAAAATCGCAAAACCGCGCGCGCTCGTTGGGTGAAATTTCCCACTACGCGATAGCGCTTTGTTCACCGTGGCGCGCGGCTCCGCGTTAGGCTTGATGTGACATGCCTAACGCAGCAACGCGCGTAACTGTAAACGAGACGCTACAGCGTAGTGGGAAGTACCGATTACGCGCGCGCGCTAAAACTCGTCATTCAAATAATTTTTTTTCTCAAAATGTACTGATTTTTGAATGATGGGTCGTATAACATTTATTGTTTGAAATAATTTCAAGATTATTTTACGATTTTTTTGGAGTCAAAAAACTAGATTTGGAATCGCTTATTTTCCTAATAAAAAATGAATTTTTCAAAGGGTCTCTGGAGGGGGGGGGGGGTTTACGACAAGGATACCTACTATGCACTTGCTTTATTAATTCTCATTAAAATTATTTCGAAAACAATTCAATTTATCGTATTGTAAATTTTAGAAAAAGTTGACATAAAGTATGGAAAAATTTCCCAAATTCGACATTATAGTATACGTATATTTCATTACCTATTAAATCTTGAGCAAATACTTCGCGCGTCACCAATTAAATTAGTTAGGTATCTGGATACATCTATTTGGCATATTAATTGCAAACGTCAGCTTAAAAACACGCGAGAAAATATTCGGTGTTTTTTAAAATTTACAAAACTATTCGCTCTACAACAACCATGTATGGAGTCTAGAGGAACGGTCGTTTCATGACGATGACGTCACGTATCGCCAGAGCCAAAAATGTCGACAGCCAAAATACAGATGGCTTCCCATGTAAGGAGGGTTACACTTTTGGGTACTACTGCACCACATCAATGATAAAGTTAGCTTCTGGCATAGTTCTCAGTTTAATTGTTGCTTGCATTTGAGCACTGCCACAAGCTGTACTTTGTTTTTTGAGGTGAGTTAGTACTGTGAAGTTAACCGTGTAACTGGTCTCGGTGCGACTTTTATTCAATTTTTCTCACTTCGTTTCACCTATAGGTTTTAAAAGTTCAACGAAATAATTCAAAATGTGTGACGACGATGTAGCAGCTTTGGTTGTGGATAATGGATCCGGTATGTGCAAAGCCGGTTTCGCTGGGGATGATGCACCTCGCGCCGTCTTCCCATCCATCGTTGGTAGACCCCGTCACCAGGTATGTTTTTTACACATGAATTTTTCACCTTGTTCGATATAGTATTTTGGAGTGTTATATCTTATTTCGATATTTACACGAATGATAGGATGAGAGTAGAATTTGCTGTTAGACAATATTCAAGAAAAATCATTAATTGCCTGATTAAATTACTAGGCAATTTTTTTTTTAATTTAATTTGAAATTCATGTAGTATTTGATTGGTTAGTTCTATTTTCAAGCAGCAATTTGTATGAAAGAGTAGCGAAAAAGGAATCGATTACCTATACCTATTTAAACTTAGTACCCTAAATTTGAGTTTAATCTGAACTTTTTAAAATTATCTATTAAAAATGGACGTCGTTGCTTAAGCTTGAGTCATTAATAGTGATAATAAAAATCTCTCTTCATATTGATCTTAAATACGCTGTCTAATGAATTTGAAACAATCGCGAAATATAAATTTATTGTTTTTAATTAGTTACGATTTACCTTGCGATAAAATTATTTTCATTTTGAATTAAAATAGCAGATAGGTATTTATCTAAATTACTTTTTTCACTTCAGCAAGAAATAAATGAAGTTGAAATTAATTGATGTTCTTTCCATGTTCCTTAAATTTTTTTGAATTAGTACCCGTTTTCAAGAAATATGTTTATCCGATTTTTTTTTCATACGTAAAAAGCTTTTGCATGCCTGCACATGCTTAATATACAATTATACACGTAATAGGTATTTATAACTAATTTGTAGAACTATATAATGTCTAATTGATGGTAACCATATACAGTATACTATGTTTCAAAGTATGCAATGCAATGATTTAAATAGGTGGGGGATCTTTACAATTCATAAAATTTAAAAATAGTCTACACCAAAAATAGTTACGTTGAATAAACTCGGGTGGTAGGGAAGCGTCTTCGCTCTTCAATGAAACATAATTACAGCAATAATTTTGATCTTCTTTAAAATGGATTCGTATTGCTATAGTTCATATTATTTTTTATATTCACAGTCCATTTCTTAAAGGATATCAACAGTGAGCTATGAAATTTAAATATGAAAGATTACTAAATCGCTATCATTTATTTTTTTTCGTTCCATTTAATTCAATAATGATTTTATTTTTCATTAAGTATGTATTGACGATGTAGGCCTATTTGTGTTTGTGATTTGAATATCGTACATTTGTATATACGAGTGAAAGAGGTACCCACTACTCAATCAAATTAATGAGTTCTTATCTTTTTTTCGGAAAAATAACATATTAAAGATTTCATTATTTGCGATGATAAAACTTTCTCATGGAAGTAATAAACATAGGTAATTTTAGTAGTATCTATATCTATCTTCCTTCCTACCTACCTACCTACCTACCTATAATAAAATCATCAACTTACCTATCAAAATTATGATTGGTTACGTATCACGAACTGTTGTGATGATAAGGTATAGAATAACCTTATCAGTGAATTAAACAATTCTTTCTTTTTAAAATCCAAGTTCCCAACTCTGAAGAAGCTTACAGCTTCAGTAGCACTATTAACTCGTGATTACGCCATTTAATTTAACGACAAATGCCATCACAGTGAAACAAAACAAACGAATTTTTCAGGGTGTCATGGTCGGTATGGGTCAAAAAGACAGCTACGTAGGTGATGAAGCTCAAAGCAAAAGAGGTATCCTCACCTTGAAATACCCAATTGAACACGGTATCATCACCAACTGGGATGATATGGAAAAAATCTGGCATCACACTTTCTACAATGAACTTCGTGTGGCCCCAGAAGAACATCCAATTTTATTGACCGAAGCTCCATTGAACCCCAAAGCTAACCGTGAAAAAATGACGCAAATTATGTTTGAAACATTCAACACGCCAGCTATGTACGTCGCCATTCAAGCCGTGCTTTCTTTATATGCTTCCGGTCGTACTACTGGTATTGTATTGGATTCTGGTGATGGTGTATCTCACACCGTACCAATCTACGAAGGTAATATTTACATATTTTCGAGTTATACGACAAGTGTTTACGAACAATTTTCGACTTATTTCATCAAATCTTAGGTTATGCTTTACCTCACGCTATCCTCCGTTTGGACTTGGCCGGTCGTGATTTGACTGATTACTTGATGAAAATCCTCACCGAACGTGGTTACAGTTTCACCACCACTGGTACGTCTTTCGAGTATAATTTCATCTACGACGTTGAAAGACATTTATTAAACTTTCATTTTTTCAATTTATAGCTGAACGTGAAATCGTTCGTGACATCAAGGAAAAACTTTGCTACGTTGCTTTGGACTTCGAACAAGAAATGGCTACCGCTGCTGCTTCTACATCTTTAGAAAAATCATACGAATTACCCGACGGACAAGTTATCACCATCGGTAACGAAAGATTCCGTTGTCCGGAAGCTTTGTTCCAGCCTTCATTCTTGGGTATGGAATCTTGCGGTATTCACGAAACTGTTTACAACTCGATCATGAAATGCGACGTTGATATCAGAAAAGACTTATACGCCAACACTGTACTTTCTGGAGGTAATTACATCGTTTCTTAATCGATCGTGTTTTCCGTCATGAGATATTTTAAATTGCGATTTTTTTCTTTCAATTTTTAGGTACCACCATGTACCCCGGTATTGCTGACAGAATGCAAAAAGAAATCACCGCTTTGGCTCCATCGACCATCAAAATCAAAATCATCGCTCCACCTGAAAGGAAATACTCCGTATGGATTGGTGGTTCTATCTTGGCTTCGTTGTCCACCTTCCAACAGATGTGGATCTCCAAACAAGAATATGACGAATCAGGCCCAGGAATTGTTCACCGTAAATGTTTCTAATTTATTGAACCGCTCAATGATTCGTTGGTACATACTGGAATTTACTTTTCGTTTGCTCACATTGTTTTATCATTATACATATTCAGCTTTTAAATTTCCGTTAACTATCGTCACTTAAACGAGCATTTTATTTATTCATTTTTAATTTATACCTTTTACGTAAGGGGAAATAAAATTGTAAACATCTTTTTAAAAAACATCGAGCGATACATTCCATCAGACTTGATATGGAAAATTGAAAGCGATTCATTCGTTGTCTATTATTTATGTAATGTGTATTATAAATTATTTGAAATGATGTAATCAAAATAAATAAATGATGTTCAGTAAAATTTTTACCACGGAGAATCGAAGTTGTAATTTAAAAACAAAATCATAACAATGAAACAGTTTTTTCATGAAAAATAAAGAAATATCGATATTTTTTTCGAATGAAAGTACAAGTAGGTACTTTTACTTCATTAACGTCGAATGAAGCATTGTTTAAGACTACGTCATGAGTTTCAAATCATTATAAAAAAAGATGTACATATGTATCTCTACGTATCTATCTAATTACGTCAACAGTAACTTACAAAACTACTAAAGGCATATCAATCGTGATCTGTTGATCACGGATATTGAAAAAACCGTTATTATAAAGTACTTGATTGTACTTATTAGATAGATACGTTATTAGATATATGAAACATTTTGCCAATAAATTCACACCTAATTAATTGCATTACCTTCAGATTGACTAAATTTGATAAATTTCGATATTGTACCAATTTCCCTGAATTTGATTTTGTTAATTAACAATCTCCGCTTCTTACGTATTTTCACGACCCATTTTTTGTACTAATTTTGAAACGAATGTTTGGAAGTTAGAACTACACGTGATTATAAAATCTTTAATTCATTTGTTACCTCACATACAGCGAATCTACTACCTGTACTTACATCTGTATTCAAATTTTAATGATGAAGGAAATTTATTATCCTTGAAGTAAAAATTTGCATCTTTCATCGTTAAATCGTTACACGTAATTGTATGTTACCTACTTCAGATATAAAAATTTTCCATGATTTGGACAACATATTCAATAGTCTTATTCTTTGACGTAAGTAGGTATCTAGCTATCGACATATTAAACATTCTTTTTTTTGATAACATGCTTGCAAGCTTTGGGTACTCACATCAAGTACCTAATCGTATCTTGCTTTTGGAGCATGATCATTGAATAACATTTCAAGTGTATTATAATTAGCGATTGCCGTCTGCCGTCTATGAATCCAGACATTTTAATCAAAGTAACAAGTTTTCATCGGCCATAAATGTTTTTCAGATAACATTACTTTCAGCGATTTGTACCTTCAACCTTGTTCTTTTGAAGGCACAAAAATTCCATCTTTTGGTTATTTCAGCCAAGTTGATAATTTAAAAAAAATTTACTCGCGTGATTAACACTAAAATGAATAGAGATTATGGCTTAACTAGACAGTGACTATGTCCTCGACCTCGAGTTTGTTTCAGTGTCATGAGTTCATAAAACTGTAGGTAGAGGTACCTATCAACGAGTTCGTAAATTTTCTTACCTGTTACAATAAACCTTTTTACCTCCTAAAATACATTTCATAAACTTATAAACCTGAAAATTATTTTTTAGTAGTAAGTTTTGGTTCAAATCGGGCAAATATTAATTTTATGGGAAAAACTTTTTGCTAGTTTTGGATACCAAAATAAACAACATTTGAAACTTTGTGTACTTAACATAGAAAAAGTTAATCGTTTTCATTTAGGTAAAAATTATTCTGGAAGACGGAAGTTCAAACGTTTGCCCCTCAGACTGAATTAAGCTTTTATCGCATAATGTATATCTCATCATCTAATTAAACATCTTATTGCAATTACATTTCCAATGATCGAGATGTTTCTATGATTATAGTAGGCATTTGTAAATTCAATGTTTGGACTTGAACATAATTATTCCCATTTTTAGCAAAATTTTGATAATTTATTTAGCATTGATTAAGAACCACGTGGTCAGAAGTGGTACTAATGTTACGCGAGTTTTTTTTCCTGGTTGTATCGTGTAGATATGTGCCATTGGTCTTTTTAGTTTTATCAATTTAGAACAAATTTACCTGCATGTTTTTCAATTAGATATGTACCTAATTACCTATGGTTATACAAATTTTATTGTATTACCATGTCGCCTTTTAGTCTGTTTATTTTGAACAGAGAATTTTGAAATAAGATACCGTAACATAGTATTATTACGTATTGAAGATAATTCTTATCTACCCACGTCATTTATTTTAATTTTGAACATCAACGAATAATTAATTTCGAAGATTAAGATATGTTTTAGAGCAATACACATGTTGAGCGGAAATTCGTATTCAAAATCAACACTGAATGAAACGAAGATCAATTTTAATTAAATGTACTTATACCTCATTACCGTTGACGTAAAATTAAAAGTGGAAATTTTTTCTTGATAAATTTTATTCGTATTTCATTCCGATTGCAAACAACGACCACGTGATCAAAATTTAAGGCTGTGGAACATATCTAAGGAAATTCTCAAATTCTGAATTTTTTTTTGAAATTTTATGTTCCAACAATTTCCTTTTCTTTTGGTGACTTTCAAAAGTTATGCGAATCAACAATTTGAGAACAGATTTACGATTTAAGTTGATATACTTCAGTTACCTTTAATATCTAACCTACTTTCAATTTTTCAATTTTATTGACGTTAATAGTTCTAGTGCCATGATTTTTTAGGAGGGGATTTATTTTTGCAGCAATGATATTCCAATTGGGAAAACCAGGAGAAAGGGGTTACCCGGGCAAAGCAAAGCGATAGCGAAAATGCTAAAGTACATTTTATTATAAAAATTTTCAACGTTAATCAATTTGGGGGATTTCCCACACTACATTTGACTCAAAACGGTCGAAAACGCTATTAAACGAGTTGTCGGGCTTATCTATACCATCCTAAATTAAATTAATTTATTTTCTAAAGCTTAAAAGCACCCAAATTTACATTCCGTTTGGTATCAAAACCGCATCACCTCTATGACAACATATGTTCACGTGTCATTGTAATGTTCGCTATAATCTATAAAAGTATGTATTATATTACGTATTACAGGATGGCAAAGTTCGTTCGTTTTAAAATAATATTTAGTGTTTTTCAAAAGAAGAAAAACTCTAATTACTTTCCCCGAAATTAACGTCATTTTAATGTTAAACGGATTAATAACGTTCCAATGTCGAGGTACGAATTCAATGAACTTTGGCATGTTTAGAAGAACAAGTTCAAATTTTTCACACATTTACATATTACAATAAACAAATACACCTGCGAGCAGTAAACGGTGCTTTATTTTCGTTTGATTTAAGAGTAACTTAATTTCAATTAAACGGGAAAATTATCACAATTACTTTCTATTGTTAATAATATTCATGGGTGAATTTTTTGTTTCAATTTACTGAAAACTAGATTCTAAGATTAAGAATTTAATGGCACTTTTAAAGGGAAGAATCGAATTTGTCAGCATTCAATTTTTTGAATATCTTCTGTCTTATTAATAAATAGATAATTGATTTGCCTATGTAATTTCTTTGCAGGAAAAAGTCACAGGAGTTCCACACAACAGATAAATTATCACAATACGGTGCTGACCTTTGGAAAATGTTCACATCCAGAAGTAATGAAAAGGCTGTTGCCTTTTTCACCATCTTCAAATTCGTACTTACTGAAGTGTACTTGAAAAAAAATTCAAGCCAAAAAGAATAAACATCCGGGTTAAAACGTTACGTCTTCCATTTGAACGAGTCGTTCTTTGAATCATACGTTAACGGTTTGTTTTTGTTTGAACACATGCGAAGATTTACGTTTTTTTATATCTACTTGTTATCTCGAAGATTCGAACTTTTATGCGATTAATTTTTTATCGATTATTCGCAAAATTTAAGGACAACTCTGAGCTAACAATTTATTTTGCTTCAGGAAGTCGAACATTAATTGTGTTCGCTTTAAGATTAAAGCTACGTGAAAAGTGCTTAAAACCTGTTTTAACGTTGATTGTTTTTTCGAATATTGTTTAAATGAAATACAACTTTAAATTCTGGGTGAGTTGAATAAATTTTTTTAAATAAATTCGTGACAATTATACGTGTATTTGTCGATTTATATGGAATAATGATTGATTATTGATTTATCGATTTTTTAAACATAATTTGAACAAATTTCATTTCATCTAAATTTCGAGATTTTTCACAATGATTTTGAAAAGAATTTAACTTATTTGTAAAATCGCGAAGTGACTAGATTTCATGATTTATAAATTCATGTTAGTTATTCTTTTGCAATGTGGTATTTCTCTACAAAAAAATTCAGTCACCTACACTTCAATTTTTTCATCAATAATTGGTCTAAATGTAAACGAATTCGCCCTTGTGACATTGTACAAATGTTCCAGTTTATAAATTGCTCATTGTGAATTAATTAAGCACTTGACCTCGAAAAAAGTTTGTTTGCTAACTTTTATATATATACATATTTTAATACAAACACAGTATCGCTAAATACTTCATTAGTTAACAGTGAACGAATGATTGTTCAGAATTGAAAGTAATTATTACCTAATCAAGTAAATACCTAAATGATCGCGTTGACTATTCGTTAATAATTTCTTTTTTAATGAAAAAAAACAAAATATAATAAACTATTCATATCTAAAACTTTCAAACATGTTGATAAGACTCAAAATAATGTATTTGTTATTTTGATGACATTTTCATGACGAACTCAAACAGTAAGTATCTTTCGTTCATTTTGATTCAAATTCCAGTTTTAACAAGAAAATTTTGGTTTATATTTTTTTGTGGCGAAAATTTGTCCATGAATAGGTACTGTACAAGTGTTACCTACTTATTTAAAAATTTGATATTTGTTCGTTTAATTGGTATGATATTGAATACCTAGTCGTTGGTTGAGAATATTTTCAAATACAAAAATGTCATTTCAATCACTATATTTTTTGACTTGAGAGTTGCAATTTTGTGTTAATTTATCGAAAAGCATGTTTATGCTTTTTGTTGCCTTTAAAACCGAATTGTCACTGAGATACTGATGGCGATTGCTTCATTTCAGGTATACCTTGTATTATGACTTTTTTTGGCAAAATTTTAAATTTTTGAAGCAAATATTTCATGTAGGTAATTGATCGCTTATAATTCTATGTGTAGCAAAGTTGTGCTTACATACTTATAGCTAGTAGGTGTACTTAGTTACTTACAATATACGACAGACGACGTGGTACGACGTCTTATTGCATTAAATTAACGAACGTCGACGAGTCGCAGTCTTTGAACTTGATAGAAATAATGAAGAAAAAAAGTACAAAAGAGATTCATACTATTTAAAGAAATCAAAAACAATAAACGAAGTACCTGATTTATAATTATCATAAAAATGAACATAAATATAGTATTGTGCACTTTCATACTTTTGTCATTCGTCAATTTGTATACAATCATCAGTTGATAGTCATACAACATAATACTTGGATATATTTAATTGCTATAACGAGCTAGACTCGTGAAGTGTTTGTGAGTAATACTTTATCATATTATTCGAACAAAGTATACATAAATTTCAATCAGGTTGATTGTGAAAAGAAAATTCACCCAGGTGATTTACATTGACTGCTTATGCCTTCGATAAGGTAATCGTTTGATTAGATAAAAGTTCAAAGATTATGCTTAATATATGTGGATAGGTATAGGTATTGGTGTAATTAATAACGATCGGTGTTTCTTTGATTGTCTTAAAATTCAATAAAGATTCAAGTAGTAATTAGCTTCCAAGGGAAACCTATTTAGCTCACATTGCGCTTCAGTAACTTTCTGCTTCAAAATTTTCCGGTAGTAACTTATTGATAAAAACTTTAGTAGGACTAACCACTGATGATCAAGTAAATGATACCTAACTGATCAAATGGACGATCGTACTTCATTGAAAAGTCTGTTATGAAAATTTTAATATCACCTACATTATTCCTTACCTTCTTTAGAACGTAGTTCATCTGCGTATTATTTATAAACCGTTTCAAATATATATTTTTTACAGGATTGCACTTGAATTGACAATCAAAATGTGTCAGATAGAAGCTAAAGAAACCGTCGTTGGTAAGAAAATTATTTACTTTATTTCTTCACCAGCAGTTTGATTTCTCTGGTGAATTTATTTTCATACGAAAATAACGCATGTACTGTGTAGTGAACATATTTACAGTTCTACCTGTACCTAGCTACCTAGTACCTACCTATCACCTTCTTACCTACATACAGTACTTCCGGTTGATGTTAATACCTCTCAGCGCAAAAGTCCCATCACCATTGATAAATAATACAAATAAATTATTTTGAACCCCAATCGATATTTATAAATTGTTATTTTGATTAAAATGAAGAGTTTAAGTTAATATTAATAATTTAAAAATGAAAAATGATCATAGTAATCAATGATTTACTGTTTTCGTACGCTTTTTTTTGTGTAGTAATTTGCACGCACTGACGTCTCTATTTACGTTTTTTGTAATTCGTTTAAGTGTCGCCACTTTTTCGCGTCAGCTACGTTGATGGGATTTTTGCGCTGAGGGGTACTTACACTGACCGGACATACTGCATGTAATAGGTACCTACTTACATAATTCAACGAAAATCAAAATTTTCAATTCGCAATTAGATGGGTTATTCTGTATAAGAACGAATTTGCGCGTTTCATAAAGATTAACCGTATTAGGTAGTTTACGATAATTTAATCTCGTTTTATACGTCATCAACAACATGATCAAGTGTTAACGAACTTCTACAGTGTGTTAACACGTTCTTCGCATACAAAATGCTGAAAATTTAACGAAGAAATTAGCGTAATTTTTTGCTTCAGGTTTATTATCAAAACAAACAATTCTTCAATTGTACGTTTATCGAAGGCTGCTTTACAAAAACGCTTTATAGGCTCAACTTTGAAATTTTCATGTTTCTTTGCCATTTTCTGCCGAACATATTTACTTTGTTGTGTATCGAAACGACGATAAGTTAAGTAGTTGGTATAGTCACAATGAAACTTACCTCGTAATACTCCACCTGTTATTGTTTACCTGTAAGACCGAAATACCTAACCTATGTCACTTCATTGCGTAGTTTCCGTACGCAATTATTTCTTATGACTTCGTTTTGAATTCATTGAAATCGAAAATTGCTCTCGCAGAACGATGAATGAAACCTTATGTTTAAGTTGAACATTCAAAATATTCAATAAATTCAGAAATTTATTTACTGATAAGATACGTATGTAAATGAATTGTGTTTCTGATTCTGGCCCAATAATTTAAAATTATCTGTTATAAGAACTTGAACAATAAAATTTAAAAATCATTTTTAAACACCCGGTCATTGAGATTCTGTTTAATTTCTGATATGAGTTCGTGGATTAAAGTTCTCGATTCATATTTATTTTGCGTACTGGTGTTGTTTTCATTCTGTATAATTAATTTATCAACTATAGTCAAAGTTTGTGTTAGTGGTGATTTAGTCAGTTTTTTTTCCGTAGTTACTCCTATAAAATTATTTTTTCGTGAATTAAAAATCCCGTTTAATTAATAAAATCGCTCATTATGCCTATTTTTACATCTCGATACATGAAACTCGGTAAGCTTTTTGAGGCAATTTACCTCGTATTTTTTTTTCCATGACGTATTTTATTCTTCATTTTATTACATTTCGTAAATTTAATTAAAACCGAGTTATGCTGTATTTGAGGAACAAAATAAATATTCAGACTTTTTCAAGGGTGTAAACGATGTCAACTTTCTGGTCAGCTTTTACTCTTAAGTGTGCTTTCATTCGAACAATGTTTACAATGTAAGGTGTGCTGTTCAACGAAATTGTTATAAATCGAAATGAACTTGAAATGTACCTTTTGCTTGATAAATGATCGAGTTGAATTGCCGCAATAAATTACTGGTTTTTTCGTAAAATAATCAACGAGTACTTAACCTAACTACCTACTGAGTACGGATGCGTGTTATCTAATATTTAAATGTATATTTAAATGAAAAGGTGAGTTTTTTAATTCGCTAGTGATATGTAAATATGGCATATGAACGATAACATCGATACTTTATGATCAATTGACAAAGTGTATCAAAATTGAAACATTATTACCTATAATATATCAAGTACGTGTACGTTCGTGTGATTTCCAGTAAAATGACAAAATATTGAATTTAATCGAAATACACATCAATTAATACTTGTTAGTACGAGTGATAGTATTCGTTGACAAAATTACTTTCATTAAAAATTTAATGAACAATAGCCATAAAACTATGTTTAATCATAAGCGAGCACAATGTAACAAAACGAAAAGTAATTTAATTCGAAAAATGAATGCTGCTTTTTAATTTGCGCAGCGTTAGACATTGTAAATTAAGACTTGTAAGGTTTCATGATACGTTTGTAGGGTTCGTTGTGAACAATTAAAAAGTTTAATGACATCTGTTGATCAAATAAAATAGCTATATTGAATAAATATTTTTCGTAATGTCGCTTTATAGGTATTTAAATAGAAATAACTGCTTTTGGAAATAACTTGCTTGATAATGGAAAATTAGGAACTAGATGTTTGTGATAATTACTCGTAAACGTTTAAATTCAGGACGAAAAAATTTTCCTATGACCAGACACTCCTACTCTTTCGTTATCTATATTATATAAGAAGTCATTATAACTGGCCTAATTACAAACAATATTATCACAACTGTCTGTGTTGATCACAATAAAATACCTACTCGTGAAAAGTTATCATTCGTTTGAGTAGATAAGCGGTATTTATCACATATGTCTCAATTTTGAACGCATAATGTATAAATTGTTAATAATTCCAAGTGTTTCGCAATACCAGTGATCATTGATTTATGATTGAAATATAATAAGGGGTGGAAGAATGGAAGATAATGAAATAACTAATTATAGGAGCATTATGTAGGTGTAGGTACTAGGTACCTACTTATGTTACAAGAAGGAGTCAAAATATCGAAAAAAACAGAATACTTGTTCCAAATACGAGTATCTAAATCTTCTACAGCGAGAGTAGAATTTCTTAATTAGGTACTTGAAAAAAACTTTAAATAGGTACGAAGAGTTAGTCTGCTTTGCTCTCCTATTGAGCTATTCTCTGCGAGTATTATTTATAGGAATCATTCATTTTCAATGGCGCATCGCATGGCTTGTTTACTCGTGTTTTATTACGTTTTCATGAAAAATCTTCAATACGTTATTATAGCTCTGAAGTTTGAAAAAACTTTTGTTTGTGAATTAACATCAAGTAGGTATAGGTAAGTAGGTATAGGTACCTATACCTACTTCTTAGATACAAGTGTACCAATCTGTGTACATGTGAGTTTTTTTTAGCACGATCTTATTTTCACACGTCGCAATTACTTCCCAAAATGATTCTAAACGATAACATAAGAAAATGATCATTTGCGTAATGAAATTTCACATTTCCGATAGCATTTTGATCACGTGATTACGCCAACCAGTCACGTTCCATGTTTACTCTCATAATCACGAATGATTCCTCTTTGTAATATCTGTCGCTATCAGTACGTATTTCATTCTCATAGCGACGATGACGTGTGTTATGCATGTCTGAAGGAAGTCAATTTTACGTGAAAATTCGTTTTATTATTTATTTTATCAATCATGAGTTTTACAAGTGCCTGTAGTAAATCTGGATTTTCTTTCACCAGGTCTTATTATCTGGATGAAAGTGCTGGTTTGTATTATGTAACATTTATTAATTTGTAATGAAATTCTGTTGTTTTTTTCGTTTCACTTTATTTAGATTTTTACGTATGTATTGCCTAAATTTCTTCCCCCTTTCATTTTACACATTTTATGAGAGTTTTTTTCGTAATAAAAATATGGATTATTCGTATTTAATTTATTTTTTTGCGTTAATTTTAGATTAAGGAGTTTTCAGGCCAATGTTTACGTATTTTGTCGTGATGTGATTTTATTTCTCGAAATCTTTCGAAAAATAATTTCAAACGAGAAAATTATCCAAGCTATCACCTCCAAAGTGATATCTCTTTTGAAAAAATATACTTCAGAAAAAAGTATTAAAATAGGTGCGAAGTTCGTGGATATACTGAAGCTAAATGTTCCTAAACGTCGAAAGCATGTCTACAGTCTACGCACATTACTTAACCTTGAAACTGTTTGTTTTTATTTATGCACAACAACATAAAGTGAAAATACCAGAAGTTGAATTTCACATTAAACAAATGGGATATTATTCAATGTATTTCTTGATGAAAATAAACCGAGGCATTTTAGTTATGTTGCACAAAAAACTATTAATTTGGAACATAAAATAATGGAAATGTGTTATATTGTTAGATAAACTTCGAGCTACGAAGTATCGTAAACATTACGTTGATCGGTTCAAAAGTTTTACGAAATTATGAAAAATTTATATCAACAGGAGTTGAAAAAACGAGTTAATAAAATGTCAATTTTTTTCAGATGTTGGTATGAAACGCAAATTGGAAATAAATGGTCCTTTGATAGTAGTTTCCAATAGATTGCCATTCGTACTACACAAACAGCCCGATGGAAGTTTAATTAGAAAGGCGAGGTAGGTGATCAAAATGAGTCATCAAGAATTCATCATTAATGGTTATTCCCATTAAAATATTTATAGGGAAAACTCGCTATGCGAGAAATTTTCTTTTGTAAATATTTGAACGTTTATATAAATTATCAACCTTCATAAAGGATAAGATCGGTAACTTATTGGTCAATAGGTTGAAGCATCGATATGGTTGACTAGTATATCAGGAAACTGGTTTGTACGTAATTCAAGTGTCTACTTTAACATTTGTATGGTAATGAAGTTTAATTCGTTTAGTATGCATCATGTTAATAATTAGGTTCAAATTTCTAAATGCAACTTCGTAGAAATTGAAAATAAAAAAATTACTGAAATGTTCTCTCTTTAATTTTCTGTTATGATCAAATGGAAAAAAAAAGTAAATAATTCTCCGGCGATAATTAAAACCGAGCCGGTTATTTGTACGAAAATTGTGAATAATTATGACGCAGTCTTTAAAATCAACAATGTGAACAAATTGAATTTTTCATTTACCTTGTGTGTACGAGTAACTTATTCGGTTGAACTGTTGAGTATTCCTTATCCATATATTTTGCCATTCAATCAGATAAATTATCAAGCAATGCTACATGGTTTTCCAAAATTATGTCCAAATTTTCATAATTTTGTGGACATTTCGATATACGTGGTAATTTTCATGCTAGTTGCAGCCATTTCTAATCAATAAGAAATTAGATAGGTACCTACTTTAATTGAAGCATAAACATGTTATCAGCCTATCAGCTAGTGTAAGTTGGAAAAAAGCTCACATAGAGAATGAAGTATGGGTTACAAAATTTATTTTTTTTATTATCATTTTAATTGGGAGTATTTTAGCGGTTTGTGGTTTTTATTATACTAGATACACATTTTTTCTACCCGCAATAGTGATCATTTATGAAGTTGAATTATTTTCAATTGCGTTAGTTATAGTAATCGTTAATTTTTTCACTGGAGGTTTTAATTTGAAGTATCTTAGTAATTCTGTAGTTAAATATAATTTAGAGTGTAATTTCATCTCAAAGAAAACCGAAGTGTAGGTACTACCTACCTACCTACCTAGTACCTACCTACCTACCTATAATTTTTGACACTCCATCATTTTATTTTTCGAAAACGACTATTCCTAATTTTACCTAAAATAATATGCATTTTGAATAAAAATATACATTTCAATTATTGTGTTAAACGCCATTAAATTCATATTTTTCTTACAGCGCTGGTGGTTTAGTTACGGCGGTAGCTCCTGTTGTGGTAGAATGTCGAGGTCTCTGGATTGGCTGGTCTGGAATGTACGATCTTGATCCTGCGACACCAATTCCTGAAGCTGATCCTGAAGATAAAGCACCAACCGCCGGGTTGCTTTCGAGTCAGGTGCGTTTGAATAAATAGCGTAAAATATCTGTAACGTGAAGTTACACTTACACCGGTAAAAAATGTTGAAATATGTTTTTTTCAGATTGTACCAGTGCATATTGATCGAAAAGAATTTGAAGATTATTACAACGGTTGCTGTAATGGTACTTTATGGCCGTTATTTCATTCGATGCCGGATAGAGCTGTATTTCAGGCTGATTCTTGGCAGGTAAAATTTTTCAACGAGATTTTCTTTAAAAAAAATATATAGAAGACGCATAGTAGAAATGAGAACTTCGAACGGAGTATAAAATTCAAGGTGAAATTCAATATGTTGAACATATAATGCGCGCGCAGTAAAAATGAAGGAGGGAGGGAGTGACGTGGTACTGGTCGATTGAACGGTCGCATAACGTCATGTTTTCACCAGTTCAGTACTCACGTCTCAACAAACAAATTCTGCGCGCGGCGAAAAGAGACGAGTGTGCTTGCGCGCGGTAAAGAGCGGGGAGGGAGCGTAGTGTGACGTTAGCGTTACGCTTAGAACGTTCCGCTTTTTTCCAGTTTGGTTCCCATTACGTTTTTTTTTTCAGGTGGATGCCATCAAAGAAGTTCTCACTTCAAAAATATATTTATTAATTATTATCGATCTTTTATTAATTTTATCGAACATTCAGGCATATTGCGCTGTGAACTCGAAATTCGCCGAATGCACCCTCCAAGCTTTGAGAAAAATAATTGCGGATTTAGATAACGAAGGGAAAACCAACGTGACGCCAATCGTATGGATTCACGATTATCAATTACTTGTCGCAGCGACGCATATTCGACATGTAATTAAATTAATCAATAAAAAAGAAAAGTAGAATCAACACGTTTACATTGATATAATTGCTTAAATGTTTTAAAATAGAAATGCGAAGAAGAAAACCTACGATGTAAATTGGGTTTTTTCCTTCATATACCGTTTCCAGCATGGGATTTAATGAGACTTTTTCCATGGGATGATCAGATTCTTCAAGGAATGCTATGTAAATTTTTCTAGCTCACTTTTGTTTTAGTATCGAGTTGTATTTTACTTGGATTTTTTTTCTCAGCTTATGACTTTGTCGGATTTCACATCGAAGATTACTGCTTGAATTTCATCGATTGTTGTTGCCGACGCTTGGGATGCCGAGTTGATCGTAATAATATGCTCGTAGAACTTACCGGAAGAACTGTTCATGTCAAAGCGCTACCGATTGGAATACCATTCGAGCGATTTGTACAGTTGGCGGAAAATGCTCCTGAATATTTAAATGACGCGAATAAAGTGAAAATTATTTTAGGCGTTGATCGATTGGACTACACGAAAGGTTTGTTGAAACGTACAATTTGTGTGATAAAATTCATATTTTATTGTCTCCATCTCGTTGTAGGTCTCGTTCATAGAGTCAAGGCTTTTGAAAGGTTATTGGAAAAACATCCCGAATACTTGGAGAAAGTGAGCTTCTTACAAATCTCCGTTCCATCGAGGACCGACGTTCAGGAATACAAACAATTAAAGGACGAAATGGATCAGCTAATTGGTCGCATAAATGGCAGATTTTCGCAACCAAATTGGTCACCTATTCGTTATATCTACGGTTGTGTTAATCAAGAGCAACTCGCGTCTTTGTATCGTGACTCGGCGGTTGCCCTCGTTACTCCGTTACGAGACGGAATGAATTTAGTGGCTAAGGAATACGTCGCGTGTCAAATTCGAGAACCTGGTGTACTGATTTTATCCCCGTTTGCCGGAGCTGGAGGCATGATGCATGAAGCGTTATTGGTAAATCCGTACGAACTCGACGAAGCAGCCAAAACCATCCATCGAGCGCTTACGATGCCTTTGGACGAACGTGAATTACGAATGACTCAGTTGAGAAATCGCGAACAATGTTTAGACGTTAATTACTGGATGACTTCGTTTTTATCGGCGATGGGTGCGTTGAAAATGGAAGACGGAGAAAATGACCCTCTGGCTGAGAAACAACTACAACTAAAATTGGAAGATTTTGATTTATATTTAAGTAATCACATCGAAGGTGCTGTGAAATTGAGCTTGATTTTGGATTACGACGGTACCTTGTCGCATTTAACCTCTCATCCTGACTTGGCTCAGTTATCAGAAGAGACGCGTCGAATTTTAGAAAGACTTGCGAACATGAGCGACATAAACGTCGCCATAATTTCCGGACGGAGTTTGAAAAATTTAATGAAAATGGTAAATATTAAAAAAATCACATACGCTGGAAGTCACGGATTAGAGATATTGCACCCCGACGGCACGAAATTCGTTCATCCTATTCCTAGACAATTTGATAAAAAATTAACCGAATTAATGCGACGTTTACAAGACGAAGTTTGTCGCGATGGTGCATGGGTCGAAAATAAAGGCATGCTGTTAACATTCCATTACCGAAAAACTCCACCTCATCTGCGCGAAGACATCGAAAAAAGAGCAAGCGATATATTTCTACAAGCTGGTTTTGTCCCGCATAAAGGAAACATGGCTATTGAAGCGAAACCCGCTGTGAAATGGGATCAAGGCAGGGCATCAATTCATATCTTAAGAACTACATACGGAGTAGATTGGTCAGAAAGAGTACGAGTTATATATGCCGGAAATGAAGAAGCTATGATGGCGTTGCGAGGTATCGCTTGTACCTTCAGAGTGGATTCCTCGCCCATGGTTCAAACAGCTGCTGATTTCCGTTTATCGGGACCAGACGCTGTGCTTACTATGTTAAGATGGGTAGAAAAACAAATGCACAAGCGTTCTCCTCCGTTATCTCGATCCGTCTCGTTGACCACCAATACTCAAAATGACCTGAAAAAATCCCTTAATTCATTGCAAAACTGTATTCATTCCCAAATGAGCTTTGAAGAGAGTGATACAGAAAAACAAAAAAAGTTATTGCTTAATAGAAGATCCAAAATAGTTGGTTAATCGTCGAAGTAATGTGTTTTTTTGTTAAAGGTAGGTATTTTGTGTAGATGATTTCCTGGAATCACTGTTAAAACGTAATTACCTAGAGATTATTGTTTTTATAAGGATGTAGGTACTTTACCTACTTATTTCTTTTAGATAATTTGAAGAAAAAGTGTTTGTGAATCTGTGATGTAAATTTGAAATGGATACTAATTACCAATATTGTACCCATTTTTTGTATTTATTTTCGTATTTATTTATTTATTTAATTAATTAAATATTTATTTATTTTTCTTAAGTACGTATTTGTTAATTTTTAATTTTTGTAAATTGAATTACTTTAAGGCTTTAATACTTAAGTACCTATTGGATTTGTTTTATATGTTGTTTCGAATGAATACCCAATACTATTTATTTTCTGTATTTATCTCTGTGCCCATGTACTTATTTTTTTAAACGTTGAACAGTGTTTTTACCTCATTAAAAAGTCGTTTTACTTGAGATGTATGCAACAAGTTGTCGTTTTAAATAAATTACATGAAATTTCTATACCTAAATATCGAACCTTTTTAATTCTTTAATATCACAATTTAAAAACACACAATGAGATCTTATAACAACGCGTTGATTTTTGCTAAAATAAAATAAAGTACCTGTATAAATTTTGAAAAAAAGCGTATTTGCGTTTTTCCAACGTCTATTAACTAGAGAGGTTGAACGGAACTCAAGTGTAGGTAAAAATTTTTGAATCGTCCATCGAATGAAATGACGTCACTGGAGGAAGCGCAAACAAGTAGGTAAATGATTCGATACGCGTTTAAATGGCGAAGAATAGAGCGTATTCACAAACTATTTTTTTTTTTTACAAAAACGAAGGGTTTAGAAAATTTTTTGTAAGGACTAATGTTTTAGAGCATAAGAAATTCTATAAAATAAAATTTAAAAAATGTTTTTTCTTGCAAAATTCAAAAATGTTATTTAATTTAAAAAATCCAAATTTGAATTTTACATTTTTACATGAAGGAATATGCGTGTTATGGTATTTTTCGATGGTTTTGAAATGATTTGAAGGAAAAACTTTTGAAACAAAAGTCGTTGGGAATTTTGCGACGAGTTTTTTCTGTAATGAACATTTTTTTTGTATCGTCAGTTTTCGTCGTTGTCAATACCGTAAACAAAATTCCGCCCCGAGGCATTTTTTTGAAGCTTAAAATTGTTTGAGAGAAAAACTTGATAAACATTTTTTATAATGAACATTTTTTTCATATCTCATTACATTTCGTCATAATTTTACCACATTATCAGCATCGCAAACAAAATTACGCTATCGGGGCATTTTTGTGTTTTGGGATGACTTTTTTTATTACGAAGATTTTTTTTAAATCCCATTATATTTCTTTTAATTTTTTTGTAGCGTCAGAATAATTAAAAATAGTAAATGGTAATGATAATACAATAAATATCAAAATTATTACAGAATTCTGTAAAAATTATATCCGCAGGCTGCAAAAAATATTTACTGGCCAATTTCTACACAAACAATCTTTGTTCTAAAATTTTCTCTCTCAAGTCATCCTAGTAGCAAAGAGACTGAAAAAAAACTCAAAAACTGAAAAATGCCCTGATAGCGTAATTTTGTTTGCGATTTGGACAATATGGTAAAATTAAGGCAAAATTTTATGACATACGAAAAAAATGCTGCTTTGAGCTTCACAAAAGCGCCCCAAGAGCGGAATTTTGTCTGCGACAACTTTTGTTTCAAAAGTTTTTCCCTCAAATCATTTCAAAACCATTGAAAAATACCAAAACATGCATATTCCTTCATGTAAAATTCGAATTTCGATCTTTTAAATTGAATAAAATTTTGAATTTTGGAAGAAAAAATTATTTTTTGATTTCATCTCATAGAATTTTTTATGCTCTAAAATATTAGTCCTTACAAAAAATTTCCTACAACCCTTCGTTTTCGTAAAAAAAAAATAATTTATAAATACGCTCTTATCTTCTCCGTTTAAACGTAGAGTTGCTTTCCTCCAGTGACGTCACGCGCCTTGGTGCGGTAAAGAGGAAGCGGACCCCAGCATTTTACGCGGAAGCGTGTTCCTGTTTAACCTCTTTAGTTAATAGACGTTGGCGTTTTTCAACTTATATTTATTCAATTTTTGGAAGCGCTACGCTTAAAAATGTTTCATATGCAAAAGAACAAAACAAAAACAATCATTCCTCGAATATTCCACACGTTAAGTACAATTCTACCGTAATTTTTACCAGAAAAAAAAATTGGTTTAAAAAATTATCACAGCAATTTTTTCCTCTGCGTTTTTCAAAACTGTATAAAAGTATCGGCAAGACACAAAAAAGTATTAATTTTATTTCACATTAGAAAATACGAGTAATTAACGCATGTTTTGTAGACAGAAATTAAAAATGTCCACTTAAGTAATTAAATTTTTTTACTTGTTTGTCTGGTAGAAAATTTGAAAGACGTTTCGATTTCATCTCACATTTATGCCGTAAATATTAAAAGTATATGCAAAAATATCGACACCTATTTGTGTTTCTAAAATTGCATAATAAGTTCCCTTGTTACATGACACGCGCACGTCGCTGATTTGAACGCGTACTTTTGTTGATCGATTCATTTTTTTGAATTCATTCCGAATAAAACGTACAAGCGGCTTGATAAACAGCGCATCGTTTTTGCATAAATGAACCACTCGTACATGAACAAGAGGGAAACAAAATTACTCCGTTGGATTTTTCTTTCGATGTTGTCATACCAGGTAAACTTTCAGAGTGGGTGCACCTGTTTAAAGGAAGTTGTTCATCTATTTTCATTAAACTTTTACAAAAATTCGTGTTATATTGGTACAATCCGTTGGTTGCGTTTTGATTTGAAACCTTGCGAAAGCTAAAGATAATCGGCCTTAGGCTGAGATCAGTCAACATTTCTGTACCATTATTTGTTACACAACTGTTTCTAGAACATAAAGAATTATTATGTTTGGTTGTTTCAAAATTTAATCTTTGAGCACCACTGCTTCCAATTTCACCGGAGTTTCTTCGCTTGTTTATAGAAGTACTTTGAAAACACGACGTTATGGTGTCCTGAAATTGAAAATCAAAATAAGGCCACGAGTATTTCAATTTTTTTCCAATGTTAGATTTGTTGATTTTCAACAATACATATAGGTTTTGCTTACGTGAAAAGCTCGGCGAAATTTATTTGACATTATGTTGTAAAGGATGGGGTTCACCACGGTGGAGAAGTAATATAAAATTCCAGAGACGTAGGTAACCACATCATATATCAAGTACATCGTATTGCTGGTGGTGTTTCCGGTATAACCATAGACCGCCAATAATCTTTGAATTTGAAATGGAGCCCAGCATATGAAAAACGCCACTACCACAGCCACTGAAAATGAGTTTTCTTCCTTGAACAAGTGACGTAGTAAGTGTTGCTATTATAGATAAGTGAAGGTGTACTTCTTGTGAGTACTATTGAAGCAAGAAAGGAATTTTTGAAGCGTTGTTCTTTCAAAATTCTAACACGATCAATATAACAAGATATATCTTTGTTATCTTGGCGTCTCAGTGAAATGTTCGACCCGGGTATTTCGTACTTCATAATTGAGGAAAATTATACAGAGTATTTTTACTTCATCTCATATAAATACAAGAATCATAAAGTTAAATCTTAACAAGTCGTAAAACATGATTTTCTACTAGACAAGTCCTTCTAGTGGTAAATATACCTGTAAGTAATTGGTTATAGATACAAATCAAGGTGATTATTCATTACTGATATTTTTTTTTTCGTTGTATAATGGTACCTTCGAAACAGCGAGGTCGAAACTGAAAATTTTTTTTGTTTTTTTTTTTGGTATTTATCATAAAAGAATTATTTAGGTAAAAAATGTTTTCCCCTTCATCATTACTTTGTTATTATTTTAGCTTATCACTTCGAATGTGTGAAATACTTGTACTGCAATTACTAACAAGTACGAATAAGGAGTAACCAAATGATATTATCTCTGTTATCAAAAGACTATTAGCGTCAGGGTCAAAGTAATTTTGGAAGACTAACTTGATCATAAGATATAATTTTTTTAACATTGATTTAAAAAAAAACTTGGATGATTGTGAAATGAACAAAAAATTATATCGCAACACCTTAATTAACACCCTGTGCTTTATAATCTTTGTATTTAAATAAATCAATTTCATTAACAAAACGTAAAATTATGTAATCTTGAAAAAAAAAACAGATATAAACCCTCATAACATAATTAAAACGTCCATAAAAATAGAAAGTAGAAAATAAAATACGTTTGAAAAATGATAAAAAATAATGTGTAGTTAGTAGTTAGCGGCATTGGCAACACTGTGTAGAATCATGAAATCATTGAAGTAGAACATGATAAGAAACTACAATTAACTTTGTTATTTAATTACTCAAAATTATACGATTTTGAAGGCGATTAATAACACGTTCTGTATTGAAAAAATTGCCAACTAGTCATTCATCATTGAGGAATTTTTGAAGAGAGATAAAAAGCTGAAAACTGTGTTAATTTTAATTACCTAATTTGATCAAGCATAGGCAAAATTATATAATTTTCAATGAAGTAAATCAACTACATGAATCTAATATGTGATCTAGAATAAATTTTCAGGAATTTAATTTGGTGGGTAAGGTATCCATATGTATTAAGTGATGATGATGAACTAATGAACTAATAATGATCGTCCACTGGAAAACTTGATGGAAATGAACACATTATACTTTCATTACAATGAAATAGTAACAGTGTACATTCTTACCTAACATTTTCACCACTCTCTTCGTTGATTTACTATGTGTCACATAAGAAGATGAATTCGGATGGACCACTAATTGATGGTTGATATCGCCATTCGCAGTTGAGATCAAAATTGGCTTGCGTTTATCCGTAGATGCGATATTCGGTTTATATAACTTTACACCGATTAGAACGTACAGGACAGTGATAATACTCATTGGTGCCACAAAAAATAACAACATGGATATTTCAAATGAATGCGGAACGACGTTATTTTTTATTCCGCAAACGGATAGTTCTTCGATAATGATTTCGTGTTCATCTCTAGCATATATTAATCCAAGCTGCATGGCCTGAAATTAATTTATACTCGTATAATTGCAATTTTCATACTTCAAACAACTTTTATTTTTTCATTTGTTTGAATGAATAATTGAACATTTGATTTCAATTCTAATGAAATGAACGTCAAAAGAATTAAGATGTATCCAGAATGCACAAAGTGTATGGGTTATTTCATATAAACGCACTGATACTGATCCTATTGTTTTAACGTAACGTGAATACAACTCATACTTTACATGTTACCTACGTTTTACCTGCATATTCAAAGCATTATCGTATTTGAACAATGAGTAGAAATACCCAATGCGGAAGTTTATATCTATACTTCCGTAAATTCATCAAAATACGGATAGAAACTTGATCGCCATTTTCCATTTTTGTGTTGTTTTTAATTTAAGCAGGTATCATTTATTCGGTAAGTTTTTTTTCAAAGTTGTCGCCTTTTCTCAAATGATAAGAACGTATAGAAAGGCAACACTAAGCGAAATAAAACAAAAGCTCTGATGAAGTTTCAACGATAACTAAACATAATAAAATTACCTGAACAATGGCGAAGAAAAATGACAACACCCATATCAACACAACATATCGTATGGCACGTCTGAGCTTAGTGGCGGTGTGTGAAAAAAAAGGATAACATATTGCTACATATCGCTCCATGGTGAAGGCGGTTATCGTTAAAACAGTAGCATTTGCTGACGTTTCAGCTGCTAAGCCTTGTACAATGCAAAAGATCTCTCCGAAAATATACGGGTATCTGAAATGATTAAATGAAAAGTACCCAGGTATTTCTGCCGAAATATAATTACGAGATTACAGACAAATATTTGAAAACAACGTGGTAAAGAAATATAAATTAATATTTAAACTTTCCATCAAAATATACCGGACATTATATTCGGTTATTCTGCTATGTAATTAGTACAAAAGTTTTAATCTTCCATCACAGATTTTCATTTGTAATTAAGTAAGGTACAGTAGATGGAGTACTTAATATGTTTTAAGTTGAATTAATGGTAAGTAGATAATAGGTATTAACTATGGTATTAATTTTTTCATACAAAGTTATGCTTTACACAGAAAGTACGCGTATTCCCCAGCTCCAAAATAACATTTCATATTTTCATTTTGGTCTCTAGAAGACTTCTATCAATTTCGATATTTTACTAATACGTACTCATAAGCACACCACCACTTAAAAATAAACAACTATAGTACATGTGAAAAATGGCTTCATTTTATGTTCGTAAACCATTTTCTGATAGTTGTAAACATAGCGGTTATTTATCCTTTCCAACTTTAAAGGAGCGTTTCTCCTTCACAGAACTATTTCTTTCATTGACGCAAAAATTAATCAAATGTTTCTTGGTTTTGATGTTTGCAATTTAATTATAAGTAATTTCGAGAATTAGGAACACTTTATTTTATTTTCAATTGTCGCGATTTCTCAAATAGAAGTGATGGAGGAAGCGAGCAGTAAAGAGTAGGTAGATAGTGGGTGTTAGGTGATAAGTAGGCATGGCAGCCATATTTATGTACTGAGTTTAACGGTGAAACACTGTAAAGTGTAAACAAAGTGTACAATGTACATAGGTAATATGCGGTCTAAAAAATAATTCAAGTTTTTTTTACACCAAAATATCAGACATGAAACATTAGAGTATAGGTATTTTGGATTGACCTCATCAATTAAAGTATCTCGAATGATACGAACGGTAATAAGTTTTATCAAATTTAATAACAATATATCTCAATTTAACGCCGCATTTATTTTTAATTCGTTCGCATCGTTTTGTTTCACTTCGCAAAAATACGTAGATATCAATAAAAATAAAACGAATTTATGCCCAGTCTCATAATTCATCTAACTTTATACCATTACAAGTATCATTCAACTGATAATTACCTGTACCACATTTGGTACATTTCTGATGGTAATCCGGTAATGAGTAGTAATAAATCAGAAACAGCCAAACTTAGTAAGTAGTAGTTGGTAACCGTGTGCATATACTTGTTGCGAATTATCACAATACATGTAACTACATTTCCGAAAAATCCCAGCACAAATATGACAAAATATGTGATCGTTATTGGTACGACTATAAATAATGAACCTCTCTTTGGTCCCCAGATATTTTCGGACGAACTGAAAATAAATATCAGGAGTCAATTATTTAGTAATGAAATTATTGATAAACGTTTAAAAGCGAAATATAATAGGTATTGATACTATCGTGGAAATCTTTAGATAGCATTAGAAAAAATAGATAATACTCACCTATTTTCGATCATTTTTCAAATGAATAAAACCTTTCAATTTCGTGCTAGATGGATTAAATTCCCATACGAGGAGATATCGAAATGGTTGTGAAAATTTTATGATGTTTTGAATATTGATTATTTATGTAAATTTGAAGGTGTTGAGTGATAAGAATCTCATAATAATAAATAAAAGTACGATATCAGGTACCTAATGTACCAAGGTACCTAGTTAAGTAGGTACTGCGGGTAGTAACTAGGTATTTAGCTACAATGGTGGTAACGACTTGAGCAATGTTGAATTAAACTTAAACATCTTCTCCACTTTAAAGTGAAAACAAAATTACAACCAAGTAGACAAAGGGTTTAGTTTTGTAATACGAGTTGTACGTTTTTCATTTTTTTTCCTACAAGCGATCACAGGATTATACCATTCTTGACTGAACTTACTTTGTCAAAATTTACTTGACTGGTTTTTCTCCTTAATAACTAAGCTTTTAGTAACTAAAACAGACGTTAATTAATTAACGTGCTTTAAAATGACATTTAGAAACTAATGTAAGTGTATGGGGATTATGGTCTACCATGTAATTCGTGTGTTTGAAGATATGTCGACATTTTTTACGAATAAAGTTCTCTCCGCTTTTTATCCATTGAAGTCCTATAACGATTTGATCAACTTTCAAAAAACAGATTATTTTTTTCATAATTTCATCGTGTATATTTTTGTTTGATCAAAAGGCAAAGACCAAAAGCAATAATTAGCCTACTTTCAGAAGAGCTGATAACTCTGTTATCACTAAAAAACTTGTTCAAAAATGTAACGCACAAAATATCTATAAACAACCATATCAGTTTATACAAAAATTCAACACAAATTAGTATTCACCGGTAAAGTTTTTTTACTCATTTTGAAAAATTAGAAAATAAATAAATCACATTGATGAATAAACGTACAGTATAATTAAATTTAACAAAAGAAAATACCTGGCCGACGTGTCATTATTTCTTGTACCTTCAGAATTTAACATTTCAAATTTCTAGATTTTCGTTGCCATCTTCGATAACCGTCTTATTTTTCAAAGCATTTCGCATAATCGACGAAATTTCTGAAAATAATACGATGAAAAATGAAACGCAGTGACTTACTGCAGTAATAAGATACTTCAACGTATAATTATAAGCATTTTTTCTCCATTATTTTTAAATAATCATTCCAAGTGAACCGCAAAAAAAACGAAAAGAATTTGCTTCGAAAAAAATAATTGTTTACCATTGTTGCGCAGTAAAAAGTTTCTGCATAATACTTTTTGATTGCGACGAACAAGGGTTACTGAGAGTTTTCAAAAAATGTTCGAAAACGTAGCTAGCGTAAACGAAAAGAAAGAAATTCTATTGAAATATTTTCATTAACTTGATTTTAATATCTTTCTGGTGTTTTGGAATTACATACTTATATTTTTATGCTAAATTACTTTCCTAGATACTAGCATTTTTTTCAGATAAAAGAAATGAGTCTTGAACAAATAAAAAAATCGATTATCGTATAAGAAGGAAAATTTGTAAGAAAACCACAAATTTCAAATATGAGTTTTACCGAGTGATACTACCAATATTAAAAAATAAAAACTTGTATTTTTTTTGGTTGATTATTCAGCAGTTGAACAGTTTTTCCAATTCTTGTCGTCTTATTAAAAAAGATGTGTGATAAGTAAAATTACAATCTCCAGATTATTTATGTGAAAATAATTGTAGCTCTTGTTGGTGAAACGACTCAGAAAGAGACGAACAATTAATAGATTTACTATTTTCGATTTCCCTATGTAATTAATAAACAAATTGTTATAGTTAATTGAACTGCTTGTGAGTAAATTTTTCTTTTATCACATTTGAAAATACTTCACCTAATTAAAGTTTATTTATAAATTTACTTTGAAGTTATAGAGGTGGTTTTGGGTTAATTTATGTCACCTTTTATGAACAAAGGACCACATAATAAATTATATCTCAGCTGGGTCGCTACTTCCACTTTGATTATTAGCATATAGTAGTTATACTATGATGATATTAATTATTGAGCAAGAACATACAAATTGTTAGGTATATACAACATATTTATTAAGTACGTACTACGAAAAACCGAATTGTTGAAAATGTACACTCATATACCCATTACCCACCAATGATTATAAAATCAATAAAACCAAAAGTCAAGAAAGGTATTAATTAGCCAGTATCGAAGCTGTTTTTATTAAATTTAAGTATAAGGCTCGTTGTACTGTCATGAAGACTGATATTGATGACGGCTTAAATGAAATAAGTAGAAAAACGAAATATCGTAGGTAGGAGGTAGCTTTCCAAAACTATATTCTTTCCACGTTTTCGTAACCAAGCATCGACAGTTTCATTTCGCATGTAAATGGATATTTAAGCTGTTCAAATATGCTAATACGCATCTTCTTTTTCCCGTCATTTATATTTTGAGTTTTTTGTTGACAATTCACTTCTTCGCAAGATGTGTTTACAAGACCAAAAGTTTATAGGCGTGAGAGATCAAGTTTTGAAGGAAATAGCAACTATTTGATTCGAATATTAGTGGCGAGGTTTTTCGCAAATGAAACATTTAAATTCTACTAGCGAAGTTATACATTTTGACTCATTTTTCTTGCGAGAAGCCGTTGAAGGATTATTTTTCAAATATTTTTATTTTATTTTTGCGAATTCCTATTATGTCTTAAGTTTTATCCAAGGTTTCTTGTGATAGGTGGTAGAATTGCTCGTTTGAAAGTGAATAAATTCGTGTTTTTTTATCGCTAATTCTATTCGCCGGCGGTTTGAAATAAGGTTTATTGAAAAATAAGTTTTGCTGTCTGTTTGAGGTTCTTAATTTTTTTTTCGTTAGAAAGTTGAAAAGAAAAAAAAAATCGAGGATGTTTTGCTTCTTTCGTACGCACAATCTACATACGGATCTCATTATAATTGTTGTTTGATGTTTTTTCACCAATTTCCTTCAGTAAAACCGAGTGGAAAATTTATTATGTCTATATGCTTTTTCATTCAAATTAGCCAATTTATTTATTTTTTTCTAAATTTCGATCGGAGAAAGATGGAATGAAAAGAAGTTACGTAATAGTTGAAATTTAAAAAAGTAAATAACAAGACGGAAGTTCGTACTGATTTCGAAACATTTACTTTCTTCAACTTGATCTCAAAAAAGAATAAGGGCTTGGCTAGACGGACGACGCGAATCCAAGCGACGCGATTTTTGAAAAAATCGCTGGCTATGTTTATATTGAAGTGGCTACACGAACTTTTTTTTTTCGCTGCGATTTGTGTGTTAAATAAAAAAATCGCGTCGCTTCGCACTAGGCGTTAAAGTCCACTAGTTTTTTCAAGTGATAAATATATTCGGAAATGCTCGGAAATCTTCGGATATCGCTTAGTGTAGTCATCGTAGTCTGA